>MU158757.1:813308-1006625 GCA_015888305.1 Antheraea pernyi
GCGGTGGCGCTTTCGCTGCTGGGCCAACCGCTGGGGCGGCACGCTGAAATCTTTAGAGATCGCGTGTCGCCCCGACTATAGCGGCAGAGGTACACCGGGGGGTTTTTAGTCAGTAGGAGTCTGATATACCCTCACGCTGCCCCCGACGGCGTGAGGGTATCCATATAGGATTTTCCCCCAAAAAAAAAAAAAAAAAAAAAAAAAAAGGGTTGATAAGGGTGATATTGTGACGGAAACATCTGCCAGTCACTTGGCATCTTTCATCTTGACATAGCGAATTCATTTCTTTTGTAATCCACGATCACAATACGTCTTTGATTGTTGTCATAACATTTTAAAAACAAAAAAATATGAATCTTATGAGAAATCAAATAAATAACTGGGGTTTCCGGTTAGTACCACTGGAGAGAATCAATGAAGATCTCTGGCTGTGGGAAAACATTTATTTATTAATTTTGTTAAGTATATGTACGTATAAGTACAGCTTTAGTGTCTCGAACTACTCAAATCACAGAATCTTGAAACCTTAAACTTGAAGGTTTTAAAGACCGACTGAAATAGAGTATTTTAATTGTGATCGCGATGTTACCTCTTTGATTTCAGTCTCACTAAGACAAATAATAGTTTTTTTAAGTAATATTGTTAGGTTTTTCGTTCATCAACCATAAACGAATGTAACTATCCGTGTTTGTAAAAATATGTATCATGGAAAGGTAAACTAGATCGAGTTCCTTGCCAGTTCTTCTCGGTGGCTGGGTTGTTTTTCAAACCGTAACCTTGACGTTCATTAACGCCTTTTCTGGGCCTAAGCTGAATAAAGTTATTTTGATTTTTGATTTGATTACAAAACTCAGACGCCACAATAACATAGATTAGGCACGTCGAATACTACAACGTACCGAACTTTCAGTGAAATGGAAATCTGTCAAGCAAATAAAGTAATGTTAAAATCAGTTTAACATTAATAACAACATAATTTAATCAATCTTACATTGGGTACATTTTCAAACAATAAAATAATTTCGAAAGCTCGACACCGTCGGATTGAGTTAATTTCAATTGATTTAACAAAGTCTGTCTTACGTCAGGTACAATAAGAACAGGGAAGACAATACGCTTTGATAATTTTCTTTCGTTTAATTCTCATTTTAATCCGATTCCGTAATGTTGTTCCGAATGGGAACATCTGCTTTTAAGCTTAAGTTATTGTTACGTGATAATGATAAGAAAGGTTTATTTTACTGCAATATAATATAGTATTTGGATTTTTCATTTCATTATCACTATTTGTTTTTTTTTACAACCAATCTTATAGTAGATTCTTACTGCCATTGTTGAGTAGGTAATGATATTACAATTTACTTGCGATTATTTCAATGTTTTAAGGAGATGGTGGCCTTCTTGTTCGAACTCCGTGGTATTGTTTCGCATCCACTTCACTTATGCAGAATATTTAAACTATATTACGTCAGAACACGAATATTACAAAATATAAAGCTATATGTTTTTATGCCATAGTTGACAAACGAACACATGGGTTACGCGATGTTAACTGATCACCACCGTCCATAAACACTTGTTAGTGTTGTTACACCAAGGGAGTCGAAAGTGCGTTGTCAGCCTGTGTTCGGAGGAAAGGTTAAGAGGGGAGGGGTGAGGGGGAGGGGGGTAGAGGGGGGAGGGGAGAGTAGGTGGATCTCCGGCGCTTTCACTGACTGAATGAAACGCAACAATGCAAACACTGTTACTACAAGTGGGTTTTCTTTAAGAGGGTGGTACTACCCCGGGCGAGCCGACCCATTCATGCTGAAACCAATAAAAACTACAGCGTGGCTTTACCCCCTACGATTAAATAATATAATTATGTATTTAGATTCATATATAAAGTTGACTCTTTGGTATAAATAATGAATACACAAAATAAAAAATGCGAAGTAATTTACGGATTTAAAGCGAAACTACTTAATAAAAGTATGTCACCGAAATTGGGAATTAACAAATTTGAAATTAAAATTCAATTAAACCGCTGTATTATGTATTGGAAAATTCTACAAACTCAGCAAATCTCTTCGATAGAGTAATTCGATTCGAGATAATTAATTTAAGAAAGTAGTTCCGATTCAGTGAATGGACTCATCCTATTTGCGGTTGGATTAAACGGTGCGAGCTGTGGAGTGGCGCGTCCCAGGATTATCTCGCTCTCCAGACATCGGACGCCTCTTGGATTCTCAGCGCATTGATTGATGAAGACTTTATTTGGACTTATGTACAGACAGTATTAATTGTATGATAATCTTCACTACTAATGTAAATTAATATGTTCAGCGGTGGTGGTACGTATCTATATTTAAAAATTCATTATTAATCTTTTTTATGTAAGTATATACAAGTATATGTGACTGAACTCCTCTTAAATAGCTAGACAGTTGTTGCTTTCAATTTTTGTACGTGTTCAAGTGGATTCAAGAGAGTAGTGAGAGTAGAGAGAATAGTTTATAGTCACAATTAGACTCGCTATGTGGTGTTGCGGTTGACATTTAAATTATTTTTATTATCAAGGCAAACCAACGACCGCCGGACACGCTAGTATGATATAGTTTCGTTAGAGAGTTCTTTGTCACAAATACCTCAGACTTAATGTAAATATTTATAAAACATTCACAAATTAAATATTTGTAAAACCAAGTGGCAAAACCAGTGATTAGAAAAATCAGTATAATCGTCGTGAAATCAGAGTTAAATAAGATCATAATTACGATATTATTTTGAGTACCATGATAAAATTGTTATAATACTATTTAATAATTACAATACGGTACGAGTAATATATGTCAATAAAGAGTATTTTATGTTATCTCGATTATATTGAGACGGGGAGTAAGTAATTTTATTCGGTATATCTTAGCGAAGTGATAGAAAAACTGAATACATTTGGTATAATTTACACGAATTCGGGCAGCAACACTTGATTTGTAGGAGCAGAGAATCCACGATAAATCGTTGCCTTTTCTACTGTGGTACAAGGCATAGGGAATTATGAAACTAATTTTAATTTTGCATTATTACTTACATTCGTTTTACAAAGGTTATATGGTTTTTGTTTTTAAGTAGTATTATACTTTTTAATATTATATACAATAAAAACTAGGTGGTTTGACTGGTGAAATTTATTTTGGTAAAAAAGGAGGCAAACGAACAGGTGGGTTACCTGATGTTAAGTGATCACCACCACCGTCCATAGAAACTAGCAACACCAGGGGAGTCGCAAGTGCGTTGCCAGCCTTTATATGGGGGAGGTATAGGGAAAGGAGAAAGGGGGAGGGGAAAGGGGAAAGCAGGTTTTTTTTTATATCCAAAGGCCG
Organism: Antheraea pernyi; assembly: GCA_015888305.1. Classification (NCBI taxonomy): domain Eukaryota; kingdom Metazoa; phylum Arthropoda; class Insecta; order Lepidoptera; family Saturniidae; genus Antheraea; species Antheraea pernyi. The sequence continues at coordinate 816,671 of MU158757.1, forward strand.
CAAACGAACAGGCGGGTCACCTGGTGTGAAGTGATCACCACCGTCCATAGACACTAGCAACACCAGGGGAGTCGCAAGTGCGTTGCCAGCCTGTATATGGGGGAGGTATAGGGAAAGGAGAAGGGGAAAGGAAGTGGGCCTCCGGCGCTCTCACTGACTGAACGAAACGCAACAATGCAAGCACCGTTACTTTACGTCGGTGTTCTGAGAGAGGGTGTTACTACACCGGGCGAGTCGTCCCATTCATGCTGAAACTAGTAATAACTACAACGTGGCTACACCTTCAATTCGATGTCCGTAGGTTTTAATCTTGGCATGTATTAACAATTGTATTAGTAGTTGCTTACATTTACTAATTTAAATCGGTAACAATAACAGTAAAGGAACAGATCGTAAGGAAACCTAAACCTGAAAATAGCTGAAATAGAATCTTTGATTTCTCGGAGTTTGAAATCGTCAATACGCTGTAAGTTGGTGTGGTGATTATTCCCATAATTTCCTTCGGGAAGAGGCCTATGCCCCTACAATTGGTTTTTTTACATAATGATGTGATAAAGTACTCTATATTTATTTGCAGTCTACCTTATCTATATAATGTCTGTAGCCTATATAAACGTATACACCGCCATTATCAATGTATCATATATAACACAGGCTATCACAGTGACAGCTTAAAATGTAACCGTTACGGACTTTCCCTCTCAAAACAGAGTCAAAAAATGTTTTGCTTGAAAAATTTGGACGATTAAAAATATATTTACTGAAATATTGAGATACATATGTTAAGTTTAAAGTCAAGTTAATGTAAAAAACCTTTTCACTATGTCACGAATAAAAAATAAAGATATATCATAACATCATCGTTTTCTCATAACTTGGACCACAATAAACTATTCCCGTTCTTGTGTGAGGCGCGAGAGGTTATTATTAAAATGTTATTAGGAAGCGGAGGAGTATTCTCCAAAAGCTTATGGCTTGACTGCGCCCATATATTACCAATGATACTCTCCTTCCATATTTCACAGGAATATGTATTCTCCGCTCGTCGGAATAAGTGTTATTTTATATACCCGTAATATTCTTCTTTTGATGGAATTATTATTAATGCGTGTTATTATAAGATTTTTTTATAAAGTCCTATGGCAAATGAGCAATCGTCGTGGTCAAATGGTTAACACCTGTGATATATGGATACTATTATTTTCTTTTTATTTTAGTATATTTTATTTAATCAGTAACATTCTTTGCTATAGGTACAGAAAAACGTTGTGAAAAAAGCGAATCTATATTCTATATTAATAATATTATAAAGCTGAAGAGTTGGTTTGCTCAACACTAATTTCAGGAACTACTGGTCCGATTTGAAAAATTCTTTCCGTGTTAGATAGCTCATTTATCGAGGAAGGCTATATATCATCACACTAAGACCAGCGAGCGGAGCACCAATGAAGAATGTTTCAAAATCGGGGTTAACGTACGTATTATTTAAATATATTTTATCACCTATGTAAACGAAGTCGCGAACCAGAGTTAGCGTTAGCCCAAAGTAAGTATTACACGCGGACGAAGTTGCGGGCAAAGGCTACTTATGTATGAAACAATAAGTGTCTTTAACTCTACTCTTTTTTTATTTAATTTTATTTTAAGAGCTGTTATTACAACGGACATATCAACACCATGGATTCCTATTGTTTCTAGGTCCATACATCAGGGAAGCTCTGATTAGATACAAGTTTACTCCTTAGGATTCCATTTTTCGTAAACAACCCCCAGTTCACAGATTAGATGGGGAGGAAAATCGAGCATTAACGATAAATGAAGTTATTATGCTGCCCCTCCGGGTAACAGATTCATTGGTTGCTCCTTCGCACACCTTAAAAACTAGAAAGCGACGAGAACCATAAGAATCTGTACAACCTTCTTTAATACCTTCTTCTAGCGCGTTAAAAGTAGTTACCCGGCAAGGCTATAATATAGAGCCCTTGGTGTTGCAGTTGTCCATTGGCGACGGTAACCATTTATCATTAGGTGAGCCGTGAAACAGTTTTCGGCGCTCTGGCATTAAAAAAACAGATTCTCGCATCTTATATAAAACATGGGCATATACTATACTCAAAAATGTATTTTAATTTACTCGATTCAATATAAATAACTGTAGACAAACGTATATAAATGATTTCTGTTTATAAGAGATGCTGTTTTTCTCTTTCTTGTTTATTTACCCCTATTTTCCCACTTAAGATGATAACAATGTTTTTTAAGGACTAAGCTTCAGTCGCGGCTCGAAACTGATATACACCATTTTTTAGTTATATTAGTAATCATATATTACAGCTATAAATAAACCTAGCTTTTACACGTACCTTGGCTCACATTAGGATATATTTTAAATATCTCTCGAGAATAGTACAGTATTCTGGGACAACTCAATTTTATGATGGTCGTTTGAATAGTTATGTTGCGAAAGCGTAACAAATAAGCAAACAAACTTAGTTTCACAATTATAATATTAGTCACCAAAGTAATTTAAAGAAAAAAAAGAATCTAACGAATTCAGAAAAAAGTCCTCGAATAATTCTGGAATAGTTGAAATGAATAGGAAAAACCTTAATGTGCTGGTCGTTAGCAGAAGAATTATTAGCAGAAGCGGCTTGTATCGCATAACTGCAGTGTCCCCACACTTGCGTTTTATAATTACAACAATAAAACATAGACTTTGAAAGTATAGTTAAAAGCATAAAATCTTGCGAATCATAATAGCACAATTTCCAAGAATAAACAAGAATGCAATACATACATGCAATATACGTTCGGTTTTCTATTATTGTGTGTATATTATTCTATACTATTCAAAGTTATATCTGATGGTAAACAAAGTTTAATAACAACGATCACCGCTATCTGCCGGCTTGCAAGCTCAGCAGTTAGACACAGTGACCGATTCCAAAACGCAACAAATCATAAGAAAGTCACTGTGACTAATTTCTTAGTATATGCATAATAGTAGTAATCCAATTAAGTACAGACACTAACACCCTGCTCGATTATTAACACATCGGCTTATCCCAGAATGAGACACTTATACTTCCTATTATCCCGGTTGTTACACCTGATGTCTGGTGCTCACAATCCACACATGCTCTGGACATCGTTCTGCCACTCTGCAAAATTTGAGCAAGTTGTACATTAGAATTAGGCGACTTTTAATAACTTCAAAATCTCTACACATTTAATTGATGAAGTTGTTACTTTAAAATCAGAAGTATTTGATAGAATGTTACTTTACACTACCCCCTGGAATTGATTGATCGTTGCAACAAACAATGTTTAATTGATTCGTCCCCTCGTAATGGAATAATCATTATCGATCTAAGAAAGGTCCGTGAAGAGGTGAAACACGTGTAATCGATTGTTACTGCAACATATTTTAATTAATGCTAACTTTTATTCTACACAGCTAAAACCAGCTGCAAAGTACAAGCTTCATCCATCTTTATTGTTATTTCAGTTACTAATATTTCGCGTTTTTCCATTACTATTTCTAGATTAAACTTTTTAAGGTAGCGGCTAATCAATTTCAGGCGGCAGCGCAAAGTAACATCCGATCAAATATTTTACTAAACAGTAACGGGACTACAATTAACCCCTGGAATATGTAAAATCATAAGAGTTTATGCTCCATATAAAAAGAATGTAGATCTTATGGTGCTCTGGTCAATAGACCTTTGGCAGCGTAAATTAAACAAAAATAGCGTATTTCTTACAAAATTAAACAATAACACATTATGTATTTTAAAATTATAATAAAAAAAATCGGCTAGATATTTAAAGCCAAGATCTGCCATTTTAAGATCTAGGTCTTAAAAAATTAGGCGAATAATTAATGTACTTACAGACTATTTTTGGGAATTTGATATTGCATAGAAAATTGACACAGGCAAATGTTTCAGCGACGGCTGTCGAGAAAAAATTACGCAAATTAAAGCATTTTCGGATAAGTTTATTTAAAATACGGGTCGACTGTAGTACGTGTAATAATATTCGTTGGGTTTACAATCGTGTTTCGTTGAACATTAAAAATGAACGAGTTTTTATTTTCGTTACGTTCATGGCTCGCCTTGTGCCAAATGTTTTTACTGCCGTTACAGTAAGCGCTTATTATTCACACACCTGCCGCGACGAGGTGATCGCCGAAAACGTTGCCTCATCTAATTATTTTATTAAGTGTTTTGTTTCCGAATAATGGAATATTTGTTTGTTTTCTTCTAAATTTATCAGCATAGTTATTGCAAACTCTTTTTATCAAATACTCTTTTGAGAATTATAAGTGATTGAAAATGTAAAATTATACAAAAAAAAAATTAAAACAAAATGGACCTCGTCCTAACTAGTATAAATGCTTCGATCAACAATAACTAGATATCAGGTCGGCGCGAAAAATACGTCTCGGTAAATAACAGCTCACTTGAAATGTAAGTTTTTATTTTGTTTAGTTTGTTTGAAACACAGCCAATGTAAGCACGTTTCACACGCCGTAGTGTATTCAAAAGATACAAAAATAATACCCGAAAAAGCAATTTAACGGCCGGAGTATCTTACTTTCGCTAAATACACGATGAATAAGTTATATTTTAAGCTTTAAACTAACAAATAATATCAAATTTTTAACAAAATTACCGATTTTAAACATTTGATACAAATGTTTGGCCTCGCCCCTCACAAACACGCACAATTTTGTACGATTTTGAACGTGACCCTTTATCTAGTTATTGTTGATCGAAGTATAAATGTGATAATGAGTTTGTTTATTTGTTACGCTTTCAGATTTTAATTACTGAATTGACCATCATGAAATTTTACATACACTTTGTAAGGGTGGGTATAAGAAAGCAACACCTTTCAGGTAGAAAAAAAATACTGCGAGCAAAGAACTGTACTAAATCATATGCGAATAACAGGAATCACTAAGAGATATATAGTACGTCGTCAGTCGTCGCTATCATGCCACCCTGCAAGCCTCTGGTTAGCTAATAAAAAGAGTCACAACGTGCACTACTCCGATACAGACTCTGGACTGTAACACGCCTACACGTGCCTTTATTTCGATTGTCACATCTGGTGTATGGGCATTGCAAGCAAAGTCGTTAATATAATATATAATATTAGGCGGTAGAAGTGACTCTTAGTATTCTAAGATTTTTTAAGAAAATGAGATGAGTACACTACGAATGTGGTAAGCATTAATTTTCGGCATTATTTTGTACTATCACCACGTATTGAGAACAATACCACCAGTATAACACCAGTGGATAGAGTGATTCAAGATTCAGGTATATAATTTGTCAGAGTTTTTTTTTTTATTATCAGGGAGTGTCAACGTCCGTTGGGACCACTAGTTTTAGTATAATTTACAATGTCAATAATACACAATAATTTTTTTAAAAGTACGCCATAGTTACTATGATCCAACAGGAAATAATGTGCTATAGATTTCAACGTTTCTCTCTATCCCTCTCTTTGTATATATTTTGAGTACATTAACAATGTATTATCTCATTCTCTCACAGCCTAAAACCTATATATATATATACATTTATAGTTATCTCGTTTACGTTACACATTTCTGTTTCATAAATCCAATTCACACCGTCCCAAAAGAAGTTACACCTGAATTTGTTTATGTCTTTTTAATAAATGATTACAGTACAAGCGGGTCGGTGACGGAAGACTTTATGAACACACCTTTACCTGAGAAATGTTCTTATAGCACCATTGCATAAGGAAACATATAGAACTGTGGATATCTCGGGGTTTGAAATCGCTTATACGTCGTGGCTAGCTGACGTGATGATTATCCGTCAGGAAAATGTATTTGGCTCTGCAGTGGATCTCTTAAAGGGTGATTTGATATATCTTTATGAATACTGGTAGTTATCTACATGTAATTCTAATGATTTATGCAAAATACGACGAATTAGGTCTTAGTTAACGCTATCTTTTCAAACTGACATGATTTTTGGTAACTTAAAAATTATATTTATAAATCAAAAATACTTTATTCAATTTAGGCCGTAAGAAGGAGCTTATGAACGTCAAAGCCACCACCGGTTCGGGAAAACAACCCAGTCATCAAAGAACCGGAGGAAACACAATCTGATTTATCTTTTTATCAGATAAATACTTAGAATAAATTATACGCAAATTATTTCAATTATATAGTTTATGTGTTATATTGATGTATAAGCAATATTACTTTAAAGTTTCACAAAGATCTGTTCAATAGTTTTTGCGCGAATGAGTAACATAAATACATACACCCTCACAATTTTTCTGTGTACAATATTGATAATATTATATAGGGTTTTATGGCCTAACTCAATTATCTCCCTGTCTAAAAATAATCAAATGATTTAGTTTGATATAACAACACTTAACTGAAGCTAATACAAATATATTATGCATATTTATCATAAGTTTTTCGACTTGAAACTGTATTAATTTAGAGGCCGCTTTGCAGACCTATACCGTTCGTTACGTCGAGATTCGTTTTTCCTCTCTCTATATTCCTTCGTTTAAAAAAATTGGCTTCAACTCCCTTATTGTTTCCAAAAATAGAGACTTATGTATTATGCACGCGAATATCACAATTTTAACCACGTAACGCTGTAATTTCAGACCCAGTCACGTATTCCAAAAGGCTGCGAAGGCTATAAATAAATTTATATCCCACCAGGCTTCATTTGAATATTATGAGTTCAAGCAAATGATAATTACGTAATTCCCTATACAAAACACCTTTTATTGTTATCCACGCAATAAAATGTTTTCGATGTCCCTTCGCATTGAAGCTGGGGTAAGAATATTAATTTAATGGAGTTAACTTTCAAATTTTACGTAACTCATCGATACAGTGGTATTTAACTCATTTTATAAGAAAGATTTACTGTATTAAAAAAACACGTTGCAGGAAACCTTTGAACTAAAAAAATACAAGAAAATTGCTAACGTCATACGGCGTCCCCCAGATGGTCACCCATCCAAGTAGTGACCACGCCCGATGTTGCTTAACTTCGGTGATCGGACGAGAACCTGTGTTTTCAACACTCTACCCAAAACCGCGTTAAACCCCACCACTGTTCATTACACAAAAAACTAAAATAAACGATTGAAGTTTCTAAGGCCGAGGTCAATCTTGTGATTTTTTAAGTAAAAATTTTTAATTTCACCCTTTTTTTTTTATATGTAAATATTGCTTAAAATGCTTGATGCAGTAACTAAACGCTGCTGACATGACATGACAGCTGCTGTCATGCGACACTTGTCAAGTATTGGAGCGGCAATGTCGTGTGTGTAAAACTGTTACGCCCAAAATCCGCTATCATTGCAGTTTAATATGAGTTATGTGGCAACTCATTCCGTGTCTGTTCATCTCAACAAGTGCTGGAGCCATCCTAGATACGTGTGTACATTGTATTTGCTACAGTACAAATCGAGTACTGAACATCGTATATTGTATTGTTTTTTTTACCCAGAGTAGCCTGAAGGTTAGTCCGGTGAAACTGTAAAGGCCCATTAAGTCAATAGCGTATAGTCAGGTGGAAAAAAAATAGTCTGAAGCTACCACGCTATTTCGATTCGGTGCGAAGGCTACAGTATGTTTATTTCTTATGCACGCTCTATCATTTGTAGCCGAAACGGATTTCAACATATGACGTCGTTAGATTGTAGTTGTATAATTAATAGTAGACGGTGGTAGAGCCACGCTGAAACTGAACGATCAGTACCAGCCTGTCTGAACGATCAGTACCAGCCTGTCTCTCTAAACAGAGCGTGCTCACGCCCACGCCCGCGTAACCACAGATCACGCCGCCGTGGTCTGGGGGTAAATTTCGCTCCCGCACACCAGACTAGGCCCCCCTCGGCAGCAGCTCAAGCCTAGGTCCGTTCCCTCGGCGTGGAGCCCTTGAGTACGCTGCTCGCGCGATACAGTGACACAAAATCTTACATCACTGCGACAACATTACACATATCACCTCCACACACGTGCACGCATACACGCTTACACATAAAGTGGATGGGTTTTTCTTTTCTTTCCCGTATCGAACTGTAATAGTTTAGAATCTTTTCCGATACAAAATACACATAGGAGTTGTTGAGATATGTATGCTTGGTACACATATATGTTTCAGCAACTCTTATTGGTATGAATAGTTTAGCTTTAACTTAGGTTAGCTTTGATAGGTCACGAATTGCATGAACAGGCAACAGCCAAGCCGAGGTGTGCCGCGCACCCTTGAGCTGGTTGCCAAAACAAAAATCGGCTGAGTGCCTTAAGCGCTCGCCTTAGTAGTCCGGTGAAGCTGTTAAGACCTTGCCAGGTCAATAGCATAGTAAGTTCGAGAAAAAAAAAAAAAAAACCAACATACATACATAAATACATACAAACAGACATAGTGACATTATCGTAAAAATAGTCAGGAAAGCTTCGTAGGTAGGGTTTCAAAACTTCGAGATCTGTTCAAAAACCTAGGCTGGCAACGCACTTGCGACTCCCCTGGTATTGCAAATGTGTATGGACGGTGGTGATCACTTAACATCAGGTGGCCAAACTGTTCGTTTGCCTCCTATGATATAAAAAAAAGACAGTAGAGTAAGAATAATTGTAGACATCACACGAGCTATATATTTACTACTGGTTGATGCGATCACGGGTTGTTGTGGCCCACTAATTACACGTTGAATTAAAATTATGATAAACTCTTTTCAAAATTAAAACTTGGCGCCATCTATGGGATATCTATAACAGTCCTAAAGTTTTCTGTAAGCAAAGTAATTTAAATCACCATCTGTTGGAGATTAATGAAGCTTACAATTAATAACAATAATCACCATTGGCAATTATTTCATTTGTAATTAAAAAAATACTGAACTCATTATACATAGATGCCAACTTTCATAAAGATCGGTTGAGTAGTTTCGGAGTTCATCGTGGGCAAACATCATGACACTGGATTTTTGTATATATTAATAATTATGATATTATTGAATAAAAAGAGAGAAGAATAAAAAGAGTAACTTTGCAGTCAGGTTACATATTTTTCTTTATTAATAATTCTAAACGTTTTAAGAGAAGTATTTTAGAATGTGCGATATGTACATAAGAGTCAGTGGGAATAAACGCTTTAAGTGAACGGACGTCGGAGTTTTATTTTAAACAAATAACAGAGTGTTAATTAGGTATATTGTTCAACAAGTAAATTCTTCAAATATAATATCATTGTAGCGTGAAATGTAGTACATTAACAGGCTAAAAAAGAACTATTATATAAATTACCTACTACCAAACTACAACCCTCGAAGCCCTTGTAAGTGACAGTTCGGAGTTACGACCTAAGAAGTTCGATTGCGATTTTTCCCTTCGAGATATTTTATGCGAAGATTAGGGGGGCGTTTGGCAAGGCCCTTTAGGGATCCGCGCGGATGGCCCTTTACCCTATTTTCGTACGAACTGTGTCAAGAGGCCATTAAGGGGTTTTGTGGGAGATTATTCATAGGTTCTTACAAATACACTCTAAAGTTTAAACATGAGATTTGGGTTATTAATAAAAATTGAGTGAAAATTATTTATTTATTTTTTCGTGGTGATAAGTAGGTGTAATAAAACATTATAAATATGGATAAAGAACTCGAAATTAGAAAAGAACGTTCGCTCCTTATGAAAACTTCACTAAATAGATATGTGGTCCGGTTCTATAAAAACCGGAGAATTACGTTTAAGCATTTGAGTGGTTCATAACCGGTAATTAATAAAATTACCGGAGATAATTATAATTCGAGACCGGACAAAATGATAGCGTGGTGGATAAATTTTATACAAACATTTTATTATTTAGTATCATGTAATATGTATTTATAACTAAATCTTTAATAACACTTTTGTTTATTCTTGTGTCAATAGTCAATCTGCGACGTTAAATACATAAAACATTATCGTCTAGATTGTTACGTAAACATTGTCCGTAAACACTAGAAAGAAAGAAAAAGTCGTTATTGTTGGAAAACAATTACAAACAATAAGATCAATAATAAACTAAATATATACACAGTCTATCCAACAATGACACCCCCTCCCCCCCATTCAGCTACATGCTGCAGTAGATGTGAGTTGTACTACAGCGCTGATGTTCAATGGGGGGCCAAAGTAATGTACGGAAGTGTAGTCAGTGTCTTGACAAAAATATTGAAGGATTCATATATAAATAACTAGCGGGCCCGGCAGACATTATCCCGCCCTGATAATAAGAAAAATCCTTGACAAATTATATACTAAAACCTTCCTCATGAATCACTCTATCCACTGATGAAAACCGCGTGAAAATCTGTTGAGTAGTTTTTGAATTTATCACGAACAGACAGATAGACGCGGTAGGGATCTTTGTTTTATACTATGTAATGATAATCACGAAATTTAATCAATAAAATTAGTTACAAATGTTACAAGGTTTATTTTTCTGAACTTTCCAATTTCTTAACTCTAAATATAATGGGTTGCCGTCAAATTAAATATATTTAATGCTGGTAAATAAAAAAGTATTAGTTCATCCGTTTTGATAGTATACAAATAACTGGAGTGATTAGACGAGTAATACACCATTGTGTTTCGTAGTTTATATTTAACTAGCGGGCCCGGCAGACGTTGTGCCGCCCTAGTTAAACTATTAAAAAAATCCTTGACAAATTATCGCGAACAGACAGACAGACAGACGAGGTAGGGGACTTTGTTTTATAGTATGTAATGATATTGTATTCAACTAATACTAACTCGCTTAACAGTAAATACGACTAAGTACGGTTAGTATATTGTAAATTACACATTTAAAACTTAATATTAAAAATATTGTTAATGACTACGTCCGGTACCACTATGACATACCCGAGAGGCGAGACTACAACGCCACCCGGGGAACCACTATTGACCTGCGATACCGCGCTATTGACTTTATCGGGGGTGTTACTAATGACCTCGAACGCTATTGGTCGGCTATTCATTATTCTCCCCGGTGTGAGACTACATTGGTGGGATTTCAGCATATAAAGGGCAAGATGTCGCTGATCTGCACGCACTCATATGTGGAAGTTATTGTAAGGCGAAGCTCTGCCCGGATAAATAGTCACAGTACCTTCAGAGTGATTATTGGTGTTCCTGACTGACTGGCTGATTATACGTATTGTGTAACAATATCTAGATACAAAAAATCGAATACAAATACCGATATTATAAATGCGAATATCAGTTTGTTTGTTTGTTGCCCTTTTATGCCCTATTTATTCAACCGGTCATTATAATACTTTACATAGAAGTTATCAGGGATATAAAATAGGCCATAGAGTGCCTATCATTGAGAAAAAAGTTCCCTAGAGATATACCGAATCTAAACTAACGCACGCGAGGCCGCGGTCAAAAGCAAGTATAAAATATTTTATAAAATTTCAAATACTGGAAGTGACACATCCATTATACTCAAATGGTTATACTATAAACAACCACAGAACTAAAAACGTCAACAGATGTGGGAATGCGTGGAAGTGCACTAAATGTTAAACAAAGACAACTCTTTATTTAGGTTAGTCTGTAATCTATTACCTAGATGATATAAGGTAAATATTAACAAGAAAACATTGATCTTATAGCTTAACTTGCTGATTGGGTGATGAGAATTCAAATTAATCTATATTTGGAATTAAATAACCGCGTGTGATTTATTTCCACATATTTTTTTATACGCAAGACTTAAAAAAAAAGTTACTTTTATTTATTCAATTTTCTACAAGAATAAGTAGGGACTCTTTCAAGAGACTAGTCCGTTAATAAGTGATAATAAATCATAGTTTAAATAATTTAAGTGAAACTTTTTCCATCGTCTCAATTTTTTTCCTCCATCTATCGTATGTCGTATTACAGCTGACCACAGAGTAGGGGTAAAGTGAAAGGCGCTCGGCAGAGCAGCCAAGGCCAATATGGCGGCGCCAGTGGTTCAATTCAAAATCATTCAATGATATAAATAAATATTGCGCTTAGTTTTTAAAATGCGTCTATCATCTGAATTATTATATTCATTGTGTAATTCCGTACTCTAATACGCAGATTGAAATTAAAATTTATAGTCGGATATGTTTACCATTGATTTCCAATTATTAAGTTAAAAATAAAACACGATTTTAATACCCTAAATAGAATCAGTTTCCGAAAATTTTCAGTTAAATGCATACGAAACGAAAACAAGTTTCAGTTGCATCGTGGTTTCCTAAAACCACAAATTTTTTTTCATACTAGTTGAAAAGTAAATTCACGATGAAGCAATTGTTAGCACTAATCATTGCTAACAATATTGTCATAGCAATTCCAATAACAGATTACATACTAAATAAAAACTTCAAGTTGTATGAACATAATATTAAAGCATATACTGCGGTTTAAAGATCAGTTCTGTCGGGCAAAGATTACAATATAAGTGGGAGTGGGGAGGAGACGCCACCCCCACAGATACTCCCCATCTTACGAACGTGAAAATATTTTATACAAAATCATTTTTATTCCACGTCTTCAACCTTTAACGTAACTGATTATAATTGGCAAGATTCTTTTACCGTTGATTTACTTGCGTACATGTATAAAAATGTATGTAATAGAAATTGATAGACTTTACCGTCACATAGATCATGGATTACTTTCCGTTATAGTTTGTTAATTTTAATATTGTTTTAAAATATGGTTTTACGGTAATAATTGATTTTAGTATTTTCTTTAACTTTCTGTTAATTTTATATTATTTACTAGCTGTGCTCGCGATTCCGTCCGCATGGAACAAATTGTAAATAACAATGACTAATAAAAACACCTAAACATATTCCTACAAAAAAGTTAAATAAATACGTATTGAATACTTGCTTGAAAAAAGTTTGGGTACTCTCGTATTTAGTGCACCGTGCTCGCCGATCGCTGCCGCGGCAAGCTCGCATTATCCTTTTTCGCAAGTCTAACCTAACCGAGATAAAAGAGCAAGATGTCTAACGTGCTGCGAACGCGGTGCACTGATTACGAAAGTACCGTAACACTTTTTAAATCAAGTATCAATACGTATTTAACTTTTTTCCATTAAGTCCATTTACTTATCTGCTTTCCTCTCGTACTAAGTCGCGTCGTCATTAAAATCGCAATAACTTTTGATGGAGTGAAACGATTTTAATGAAACCAAGACTAAATGTTACTCGAGGATATGTTTTGTGATTTTCTTGGTGAGGTTTTATCGTGAACGCAGTACTATAGCAGTGGTGCGTATTCAAACAAACAGAGGGACAGATAGACAGAATGACAATTCTAAAAATGATTGAAATATATTTTATAACTTATTCCAAGAAACCGGCAATCATTTTTTCACACAGATCTAAAATGTACAGACACGTTCGATTTACGTGCTTACTATATATAGCTAGATGTTGAATCTTTAAATATTTAAAATAGTTAAATATTCAGTTTTATTGAATTTTAATGTATTGTTGGAACATGACGTGGTTGTCTATAAATGTAACTACATTTAAATTTAATTACAAAATTGTTACTATTAGTACCTATATTTACAAATGTATTGTCACGTTGATGACCCATAACAAATACATAAATAAATAGATATTCTGAAACTTGGTAATACTAAATATTTTTCATAGAATTTTGTCATTCATTTTGATATAACTCGCCATTAGATGCCGCTACAGCGCATACACTGAACTATGTGTTAAAATAAATAGTAATTTCAACAAATAACACCTAGTTTTATTACAGAATTTCACTTGATTTTAAAAGAATATAGCAGATCTCGGTAAAAAATTGTAAAGATCTCGAATACAATGCTAGTAACATTTTTTTCCTCTCAAACAAAAAAAAAAACATGTTTCTCTTTATACTCCTACTACGACAAACATTACTTTATATAAAAACGGTCCACCAAAACACTTTTTTCTCTGTTTGACACCATATTTCTCGTGGATAGAACAGGTTTTCGCCATTTCCACAAATATTTTTCGGCGCGCTGGGAATAACCCTTGTGATGGCACGTTAAGGTGTGACACTCGGATAATATTGAATCTAATATCAAAACCGGGTTCTGTAGGTATTCTATTATGTACTTTTTAATATATAGTATCTATAACTTCGTTAAGAGGTGGTGTTTAATACTAATAATATGTTAGTGATAATCTCACAGACGTTTTTTTATTGGAACGAAGTTCCTTATCGCGCGTAGTGAAAGGGGGCTAGAAGGAAAAAATTCTTACGAAAAGTTGTAACGACACTTTTTGCTATAGTAAGCGGCGTGCGCATGTTTCTCTGTCTGTCTCTCTCTCTCTCTCTCTCTCTCTTATAGAAAGCAAGCCAGATATTTTCATTTCTATTTCGCATTGAACAGTGTGGTGTCGCGAAGATTATTTTTGTTGAGTGTATACAGGTTGTTTGTAAATAATAAAAAAAAAAAAAAAAGAATCCTAACAGTGTTTCTGCACAAGTTTTTTATTTAGTTAATTAATTATTATTTTTTTGCAAATTGTGTCGATTCTACATCAGTTTTTTTTCTCCTTTCTTGCATTTTTTTTTGGAAACTGTGTCGATTCTACATTAGCCGAAGGAACTTCGTTCCTACCTGGTGTCCCACGACACTACATGTTTTTTCTAAATTGAGTTAGTGAAGCCCACCATATGTCTTATTAATTAATAAACTGTATAAATACGTATATAATTTTTGCTCGGAGTGTCAATAGATGTAAAAACAAGATTAATGTTGATAATTCCAGTTTACAAATTATGAAATTAAAATAATTCTGATAGATAAATAACTATAAAATTTAAAAAAAGACAGTTATTCCATTGTTTTGAGTTTTCATTTCTGTTGGCAGTCCTTATGACGGCCTCGACTTTTTTTATACAAGTACCTTGAAAATATTGTTCAGGATACTGAAAAATGCCTTTGATGAGATATTAAGCCTTAATTTGAATACTAAGGCATGCCTCATCTGATGAAGATTTTCCATTTTGTACGAAATAGGTCTTGTACGAGTGTAGCACTTTGATATATCTACCTCTTCAATAGTTATTCAAAGATAAAGTTGATGTTTATTTACCAGAGGTTTGATTTTTTTTTGGGGAATCTATTAGAGTTATGCTCACATCCCATTTAATATCTTCCTTAGATACTGAGAGTATCTTAAAGTCAATTTAATGGTATTTCTATCCAAAAGATTATAGTTTTACGCTTTACATTGATATTAACATACCAAATATTATATTGATTTTTTACTATCAAACCTCATACCTCTCATGGGGAATTATTTAAAAGTAAAGTAAATAGGATTATTTAAATTTAAGAAAGAAAACGTTATTGGAAATCATTTGAGGAAGAAAATATGCTACTGCCCATATTCATCAGGCCTTACTGTTCAAATAAACCGTTCAGGATTTACAAAATTGTATAGGTTTAAAAAAATCCTTCTGAATTATATAAAAAATGCACCTGAATACTCACAAAAAAATTCACCAAGATCTGTCCAAGCTGTTTAGGAGGAGTTCAGTTACGTACACACGAACAGAAGAATTATATATATAACGATTAAGTCAAGTAACATAAGATTATGAATAAAATACGAAAGCCACTACATGATAAAGATTTTGCCAAAAACTTCTACATAACGTTGTTTTATACTGTATGCCATTTTTTTTACCAATATTCTAATAATATTAAGCTTAAAAATAAAGTAGATCATTAGAGTGTTGACGAACGCCGATGAGCAACCATATAAAGAAGAAAAAGTGAACTCGATTAACTTTTCACGGAGGAACCTTGTAAAGCCGATCCCCTTTTAAATAATTTTCACGTTCAAAGAAAACTCGCGTAGACCCTTGCGGCGCCGTTTCTCCCGTTTCCCCAGTTTTCCGTTACTGAGATGTTAATTTAGATAAATATTTATAAACAACATACTTACCTTACTTAAGACGACAACAGTTTGAGTGAAATGTATGTAAATATTTCGACATACAATATCCCACGCAAAAGGTCATGTGGTCCTCATAATATAGCCCATAATTCAAGTCCGAGTATTGGGAAGAATTCTGTATTCAAGAAACTAGTATAATCATCATGTAAACTCATAACATATGAGCGATTCAAAGAAATAGAATTATTTATTCACAAAACTCCGCATGTAAAACATCTTTAAGTTTTCACAGACCTTAAATTAAAAAAAGTCTATATCACATACACTATTAAGACAAGTCTAATGATATATTATGTTTTAAAATCAACGAAACCATTTAGGCTAAAGAGCTTACCAAAGGAATATACACAGATACATCCAACCAATTGAAAAACACTGACCTTCTTTTTTGTAATTGCATTAAGAACAGTTAAAGTAACTGTTATTGAATGATGACATCACAAGCTTTCAGGTGTCTTTGTGATGTTTTTCTACATTCTTATTCAATAATGTTGCTAAATTAGTTTAATTCAATGACACATGCTAAGGCCATATCCAAACAACACCGAATCGATAAGCCGCTCATTGTAAACAAACGACTACAACGACCTGAAGCCACTTTGGATGATTGATTTCTGGGAAGGGCACAGGAAGTGATATTTCATGTTATTTTGAATTATATGAAAGGATGTTATACAACAGAATTACTCAGTTTTATTAGTATAGCTGGTGGTACAATGGTAGAACAAGAAAATTGCAAGAAAATAATTATAAATGATTTAAAAAAAAAATTATTCTTTAATTTTGAATGATATAAACAGCTAGTTTGATTTCGCTGTTAAACCTCCACAAATAATTATTTTTACAAAATACCTGAGCTTGTATGTCTACAGTTCTAATGTCCAAAACCAGTCAAGTAATGGTTGCTGTCCTAAACAGAACGGTTGACATTGTATTATAAATAATTATGTGATTAAGTTTAGGTTACACGAAGTAGTTGTGTAGTAATTTTACATGTTGAGACTTTATTTATTGCCCGTCTAAATGCTCACAATTCTCAAATCTGCCATCTTGTTTAGTATATTACCACATGAATTATTTCCAAATACGGGCAAGCTTAAAACCAAACATAAAAAAGTTATCGTAAACAATCTTAAGCGTTCAGAATCACAGAGAAATGTTAGTAAGTATGTGTGTAGAATAAATAAAACAAGAAAAAGTTATATTATTACCGAGCAGTTAAACTCGCTCCAACAAATCCCAATAGGTAATTGGTTTGTTTAGAAAAACAAACGATACTTTTACCCATAAATCATTTGACCGGGTAATACGAGTTTGAGCAACAAATCAGACTCCGACTAAGCCTGGATTTCAGTTGGAAACTCTGAGGTTTGTACGTGCCCGTAATAAATGAAAGAACGGTGATGTAAGTTTCCATCTTTCCACCATCTGAGATTACGTAGACCAATTGTAGGCGCTAAGATCGTTGAGAGTTTTACAGAAAATTGGCTAATTCCAGTTATTGTTAAAGCAGTAATGCTCACAACGTTGCCGAGTTTTAATCTTTAGGCTAGCCAAATTTCTAAGATACACTATCCTCCTACTGCTTGGTATGGAGCCTCCGGTGACAACATGGTTTCTTAACATCAAAGAATATTATGCTTAAACGGTAACTTATTATAAATTAGCAACCCGCCCCGGTTTTGCACGGGTGTATTAACTAAAATAAGACCAAATTTTCTATTTACAATTCAATCATCATAATTTCAATTCAAACGTCATACTAGTCTCAAATACTGACTCACTTTTTTTAAATTAAGCCAGTCACTGATCTTAACAACTTAAATTGGAGTATCGACCAATTTAAAACTTGGTTATTATAGAAAATCATACAATTTGACTGAGTTGAGACATGCAGTCAAAACAAAGAGCTTGAAGAGAAAGTATAATGAACAATGAAACAGAAAATTGTGTTGCAAGAACTTTTAAAAATTAGTTATGTATTGTTCAATAAATTTAAATTAACAGGTGCCTGATAAAGTTTTGAAGTATAAAATTTAAAGAGCTATTTTTTATACAAATTAGAATAGCAACTTTGTTAATTTCATTGATAAACAAAGGAGTTGGTTTGAGAACTTGGATGAAAAGAAAACTTTCTAGACGCGTAACAGATTGGAATTAACGAATGTTTCGTATTTAGAAAGTCAAACAAGTAAGTCGTATCATAAATTGTATTTTATGTGAAGGAATTATATTTGAGTAACCCTTCGATGAAATATGAGTATTTTGCCAATTTGCGATATAAAATTTCACAAATTTTGGAATGAATTAATAAAATCTATTTAATACTATTATTATAATATTCAAGTAGCAAACAGGGATTCAATACGGTTAGGTGTTTACGGTAGCATGTAGCTATGCACATCCAACTTCGACAGGACCGTAATTATGAGTCTCGTCATAATAAATTGCTATTCGTGAAGACTAAGTATGGAACGCCTTTGTGTGCTGGTGTATGTTACCAACCAATGGAATATTGCAATGCAAGCAATGTTATATTATGCTGCAGAAATAGGTGTGACAGTGATGTTCTAGCATTTCGATCCTGGTACAGGTTCTTCAACTTTTATATATTCAGCATACGTTGCTATAATTTAAATAAGAAATAGCGGTAACACTAGTCTATCTAGTTATAAGCCTCCTAAAGTATCATAAAAAATTTGAAAGCTATTCTGAAAGTATCTGAATCTATCCGACTAGTAAAGGTATACGATAGTGCGTGGGGATTGTTGTTTTTTTCAATTTCCTAGAAATGAACGAAACGGGCAGTTCACCTACGAATTTGCTAAAACAAGGCCGTCTGCCAAACTTGGCTACCGTCCAAAATTGGGTCCGAAAAACTACATCTAAATTTCAGATGCGGTACATAAAGTAACCTACGCAGGCCAGCCGTGATGCACACTATAATTTAACTATATATAAATTCTATTAATGGTCTTTTTATATTTAATTCTTAGTCTGAATTATCTTACATTTAAATTAATAAAAAACAAAATACTTGACTTTACTTTGGTCGTGGTTTACATGGATTTGGTAGTGCAATTTTAATACTCGTGTTGTATACTTTTGTCCGTGTATACAGGCAGTTGCTACAGAGAGCTCATATTATTTTAGTATATGATTATATTCAGGTAATTTCCAATTAATAGAGGTAAGTTTTTGTTCAAACATTAACTTTATATTTTATAGGTATTTTAACCACAATCTCAAATGATGGTAGATGATGGGGTGGTCAAAATTAACAAGCCTAGAGTGCCTAGAGCACGAGGCGAAAAACCTAAAGACGCAAGAGGCGAAACTATAGAGATTATACAGCAAACAAGTACTATAATTGAGTAATATTTGGTTATTCATCCATACTATTACTTTTTAATTGCAATTGCAGCGTAATTATTCTTCTAGTCAATTTTATCAAAATATTATAAGCAGATCAAAATGTTCCAGCACAGCGCGTGAACCTATAAAACATCTTTGTAGATACAAAATTAGCGCCGTCGGCTCGAAGGCAATTTGGAATTTTAACAAACGCAATTTGTATGCATGAAGCGTTGAATTTTCATCGAAACCCTTTACCGCCTTATCCTATATTTTTCTTAAAAAATCATTATTTCGGAGCTTTTGTTGTGCCATAGCCATTGTCAATAATACTTCACTAACATGTTCTAGTTTACAGTGAGCTACCTCATTAATAAATCACTCAATCACAAAATCACAATTGCAAAATTTAATGTTCATTACATATACTTAGCATTTAACATATTACGTTCTTTCGCATGTCTCATTCATACTTAAATCTATAATCTTTGTCAATTAAACTTGCAGTTATTTTATTAGATTTAGACTGTCATTGTTGAGTAGTTAATGATATTACAAGTTTCCTGCCATCATTTCAATGAAGTAACAAGATGGCGGCCGTCTTGTTAGAACTTTCCAGGGAGTATTTATGGCAGTTCAGAATCCATGCTCCGTGGTATTATATTCTATCCAGATCACTTATGCACTGTGCACAAAACACCACCAATATTACAAATTACAAAGTGAAATATCACAAGATTATAAATCTATATACTAATATATAAAGCTGAAGAGTTTGTTTGTTTGTTTGTATGGTTAAACGCGCTAATGTCAGGAACTACAGGTCCGATTTGAAAATTTCTTAGTTAGGTATTAGATAGCTCATATATCGAGAAAGGCTATAGGCTATATATCATCACGCTAAGACTAATAGGAGCGGAGCACTAATGAAGAATGTTTCAAAATCGGGGTGTTTTTTTTTCTCATTTAGATGCGTGTTAGCGTTAGTATTATATACGTTGCCATGGTAACATGGTAACTTCCTTTTTTTGTACTATTATTTGTAATCTATTACGTATTATAAAAATAAAGTATGTGTATGTAAAATTAAATAACAACTTTTTGGTGAATGGATATGGCTACAAGTAACAAAAAAAAATTGTTTTTAAAAGTTATTGGTATTTTATAGTATTACATTTTGTCTGTCTGTTTGTTTGTTTGTTCCGGGTTATGTCTGGAAAGGCTGGGCCTATTTTAACGGGAATTTTATTGGCAGATATCCAAAAATATAGCGGGTGATATATTCTATTTTATTTGTTGAACTGTTACCCGTCCATTCGTCTGTGTGAAATTTATCAAAAATATGTTGTTTATTGTAAACAAGCGCGTGAGGCGTGCGCTTTACTGGACTTCAAGAATAAATATAGATATTTGAAAGTCACATGTTTGTATGTAATTTAAATTATATTATCTTTTTGGTCAATTTTGTTTTCTTTTCCGCGCTTACGTCTACATAACTCAGTGATTATAGCAGCAGATAAGAATAACTTAATTATATTGACAATATGGGCATATTATATCTATATAATAAAATATTTAACACATATTGTTCGATAATATACATTATAGCTTAAAATTGTTATTACTTTTTTATATAGTCTAAGTGAGTACTGAGGGTGATATATTGTAGGTTAAAGATTCAAGTATGTTGCTGATTATAAATTGCATCACATTCAATACACTGTTATTATCCACATATCTAATGTACACGTTACAGTAGATTGCGTGCGTGTCGTACTTACAAATGTTTTTGGAGAGCATTTCTGTAATGTTGTGTACTCATAATTTTACAATTGTTTGATTTCTTTAATACATTTTTAAAAAGCGAGTGCGGAACCGCGGGTAACAGCTAGTAAAATATAAAAGCCACTACATGACATTCCGAGACCCCGCCAAAAACGCTTTATCATTAGTTATTCACTGGGTTGGTTACACTTGCAGTTATTATTATACTTTATATAGTTTTAATGATAAAACATTAATCAACTAAGACATTACAATAATTTTAAATAGATACTTCAGTTCGTATACTCTCTAGTTACCGGCCTATTAGGGTGTTAACTAATTAGAATAACAGAATGACTTACTCTGCTAATTGACTTTAATCTACTGTATAAGTCGTTGAGGCCCATACCTTCCTTCAGGCTTATGACTCGGCAGTGGGTCACTTAAAGGCTGATATGATGATTACATCACTGGCTGAAGAAAAGTCGCATAAAACAGAATAAATTCTGAGCTGTTGGTTGGGTTTGACTCAATTCGGGTTACTTAGCCAAAAGAATAAGCACAGATTAAACATTTGTTGATATTCTACCAAAACCAATAACTATAACAAAAACATACTAGACACGTGATACAGAATGACGTAAATACTGGAGTAAACAGAAACTCCTATCATCCTCTTGAATATTAAAAGAAACAGGGAACAATAATATAAACTATAAGAAACAATCAACGTGACAAGCTCCAAGAAACTTCGCGACCGCTCTTTGATGTGTTGCGGATAAAATTTCTCATGTAAAATAAGATTACAAGGCAATAGTCAGGAACGAGCTCGCAGAGCGTGACGTGTCGCATTAAATAAGCGTGTAAAGACACGACGCGATGGTCTGAAGTACATGATGTGAAAGACGCCAGACGTTACGGAATACATCACATTTTAATTCAAAAAACGAACATTGTTACATTGTCACTTATTGATTTACTCTTACTAAAGCCCAGAATACACATGCTTGTTACTCGCACAAAAGCATGCCAGTTATTGGTAAGAACAGCTACTGGCATGTGTATCGGAGATTCTGCCGGTAACTCGTGCCAGTACAAAGCATACTAGGAGATCGCAGCTCGTTTGATTTTTTCCCCTAGCGGGGAATTGGGCAGGGGTACTTGCTTGTGGAGAAGCTTGATTCTAGAAACTGGTATGTGTATCTCGGCTTCACGGAATGCCAGTAACCAGCATGCCGGCTTACCCACTCCATGGTCGCCATATAAAGCATGTGCATTCTGGCCCTAACTATATGTTACCTGCTTACTTCTCAACATTTTATCACAGATAATTACAACACACATTAGTCTAATTATACCGCATAAGAATATTACTTTATGGTAATGTTCTTTTGTCTCTATATCTATCTTCTTCTATACTATAATAAAACTGTAAGAAAGCCAAATCTGTACATTATTTTTTTTTTTTTTTTTCTGGGTAGACTTTGTTGTCGATATAGAAGCCAAAAATAATCCTTTAACAATTTTTGTGTCTGTCTTTCTGTCCCTGTGAACACATATCACTCTGAAAGTACTGAACCAATTTTTACGAAACTTGACACAGTGATACTTAATATTAAAAGGATACTTTTTGTCTCATAAAACGTAAGGGATTCTCCAGGACCTGTCTGTCCCTTTGCACACGCATCACTCTGAAAGTACTGTACCAATTTTGACAAAATTTAGCACAGTGATAACTAATATTACAAGGTTACATCTAAGATTTTGTCTTATAAAACGTAAGGGGTTTTCCAGGATAAAGGACTAAATTCAAAAATTTGTAGATAATATATTCTTGACGGATTTTGGTAAATTTTCTTTGTGCTATATATAGCAGACAGATTAGCTAAAGATTGCATTTACCGGCAGCCAGGTAGCCCGCACGTTGTTCAGCTTATTGAAAAAAACTAGCTTATTGAATACGCTGTCGAAGCCGTTGCTAGCTCTTAGACGAATAGTTACAGGCAATTGACAGTTGACGCGTCGCGCTCAGATCTTTTTAATACTTATATTTTTCTTCAATACAATGGAGTGTGAAAAAGTTTTAATACAAGTTGAAAATAGTTAAGATATCATTCAGTCAAG
This sequence comes from Antheraea pernyi, assembly GCA_015888305.1. Taxonomy (NCBI): domain Eukaryota; kingdom Metazoa; phylum Arthropoda; class Insecta; order Lepidoptera; family Saturniidae; genus Antheraea; species Antheraea pernyi. Next base: position 839,954 of record MU158757.1, read on the forward strand.
TAGTCTAGTCAAGATATTTATTTTATGAATATATTTTATCGTTTAATTTACAATTTAACTGGTATCAACTTGATATTTTATAACGTAAACTATACTGACTGTATAGTAAACATCTACAAAAAAGGGAAAGAAACTTTGTTCCAACTGGGGATCCATAGACTTTGCAAGCTTTTTTTACTTTACCGCCAATATATGTAGGTTAGTTTTTATTTTAATTGAACTCGGTAGATAATGCTACGAACGCGTTGTAGGCTTATTTTAAAAGATTTCTCACATACCATCTGGGTATATGTTTGAGTGAGCCCTGGAAAGTTTGGATTCACAATTGGAAGTACTAGAGTCGCTGCAATCGGGTAATAGGTTTTTAAAGATTATTTGCGTTTAAAAATACAATTGAAACCTGTAATAAACGACTTGGAGCTGACGAAGTTGCACGGGTCAGCTAGTATTATAATAAATGTTGTTGTTTTTAGCGAATTGCCTAATGCTGTCTCGGCGTTGTCACTATATCTACGTTTTCTATCGTGTGTAAAAAATACAAACAAAAAGTTTGTCAAAAATTATCTATCTAAAAGAAAGAAGTAATCTAGAAAATGTTTTTATTTTATCTCATGGAGTTATTTCACGAATATTTATTATACGCGCGTTATTAACTGCAGAGGGATAAGTGACTACATAATAACAGATAGAAAAATAAGGTATCTTAAAGAGAAAAGAGCATATTTTTATAAATCAAGAGACACATATAAAGGTAATAAAGATGGCGAACAATTGCAATAGTTGAAAAGCGAAATGCTCGCACAACCGATCCATGTATTTGTAAACATGGAAGGAGAGAATAGAAACGTAATAAACAAACTTCACGAGCGATACGGTAAAACTGACAGTAAAATGCAGACGTTCCACGTAGTGTTGGAAACGAAACGTGTAATTACGTCGGGAAATGAATGAGGAAACCGCATTCAAAAGCCGAAACAATCACGAAGCGACGTGTGTGCACGAGAGAGTATCTGTGAATGATCGTTGTGCTGCCTTTTATTGTGCAGCTACCTGCTGTTATTATAACTCTGCTTTACTCAGAACTCGTTTTGTGCGATAATTAAAACGCAAAATCAAAAATAACTTATTCAATTTAGGCATTGAGAAGGTGCTTATGAACTTCAAAGCTACCACCGGTTCGGACAAACAAAACGACCAGAAGAACCGTCAGGAAACTCAATCTGGTTCATGATACATATTTTAACAGACATAGATAATAACATTAGTTTTTGGTGGATGTACAGAGATTGGCGTCATTACTAGATTACCAACGTTCACGTATTGATCCTTTAGACATTAAAACCCGCTTTAGATGGTGCTTGAACTTACTATCCGGCAATGTACTAGATAATTGTCTATATCTCAAATAGTAAGTTATTTTAATGTAAAAAGTAGAAATAATTTTCTATGATTATAATCTGTGATAAATTAAGAATATACTACACATTTCGTTTAATCATCAAATTTAAATAATAGTATAGAAATATCTTAATATACCTATCTCGCTTCCTCTACTAAGTTTATCTTCGCATGAGTAACGCAACCAATCATATCTAAATTATGGCTCCTTCATGCTCTACGACTCGCAGTTTATCCAACTTCTTCGGAATTGTGATTGAGCGAGGGTAGATCGAAATGTACGAAAATATAAATAGATGTGTACTGGCAGGTGTTTCGGTATTACGTTATCTGTAGTTTTAGATAGCGGACATCTGCGTGTACGATCTTATATAATTAGCGTTTAAATCTCATTTCAAAAAAGTTTTAAGTGAATCTTCTTTTGGGATGGTGTGAATTGGATTTTATGAAACGAAAAAGAGATAGCTATAAATGTATTTATATGTTTTAGGCTGTGAGAGGATGAGATAGTATATTCTTAAAGTATTCGAAATGTATACAAAGAGAGGAGGAGAGAGAGAGAGAGACAGCCGTTAAAATCTATAGCACATTATTTCGTCCATATCGTAGTGACTATCGCGCACTTTTAAAAATTATTCTGTGTTGTGTATTATTAACATTGTTCATATATATTAAAATATTACAAAATAACGCGAAAACCCAACGATACCCAACTAAGAATACTAATGTCACTTCTACAGCGTGTAAACTCACACTCGATTTTTTAGATACATATTTAGTATTTACAAAATTTTGAGTTGAATAAAAAATGTAGGTACTAATATTTCTGTTTCAGATGAAACTTCTACATAAAGAGAATAATAAAGCAGTACAAAGTTTTGCTTACCTTTTTGTTTGTATAATATCATTTCCAAATACGCACATTGTTCAAAAACGTAGTACACACATATAGTGTTTATATTTAAATTTCTGTTCAAACATCCGCTTTATTTTGTTCTCTTTTATTATAACAGGTAAATATCGCCTTAAAAACAATAACACAGTTCGAGTGTACTCTAGTGCTGTTATTTTTTAAAACATATGATAATTATCTGAGGATTAATTTGAAATAATTTATCTTAAAGTGGGAAACGGATATTATTGTGAATAGATTACGTGTGCGATTGGCAGGTGGAGGATACGCGCCCTGCGTCTCATTTTCCACCCAAGAATACCTACCTACCTATATTTACTTAAAAGTCAATCGCTAGGCATGCTCAACTTTCCTGCCAATGACTATACCAGTTATTAAGTTTTTAGAAAGAAGTTTTTTTTATACTATCACGGCAAAATGACTGCACTATGCCTGATGGTAAGCACAGTACAATCCAAAAATAATGGCGACCGCCGAGAGTGAAACTATCTATAGTCGGTCGCTGCTGTCATGCCGGCTTGTGAAAAGCTGGCTATGCACAGGCCGATCCCGAAACGCGACCCGCAGAAGCGAATCACTATGACGGACTTTTTCGCTATATGCATGGTGGTTGCGACCCAGTTAGGCTGTGAAAGTTCCTTAACGGGGCTTGTAGTAGGAATCGAATGGTAGAAATCGTCACGTAAACAAAATGCGTTATGCATTTTTGTCTCTCTCGCTCTCTTCAGGTACTATTATGTGCATAGGTTGACTAAATTTGATAACGCGTAGTAATAAAGTACATAAATTGAACAGCGCTATCTTTTGTCGTACTGTGAGATCCAATAAATTGATATACACACTAAAAGCTGTAATGAGGAGACAGCGCCATCTATCTGATTAGGGCGTAAACAGTTGAATAAGCTCAATACTGATCTCGTGAATATATCAATAAAATTTATTTCTTTTTTCTTCAGCACTTTTTGTATCACTACATAATATACACGAAACAAAGTCCTCTGCCAAGTCTGTCTGTATGTTCGCGATAAACTCTAAAACTACTCAACGGATTTTCATGCGGCTTTTATTAGTAGATAAAGTGATTCATGAGGAAGGTTTATGTATATAATTCGTTAAGGTATTTTTTATTATCAAGGCGGGATGATTTCCGCCGGGACCATTAGTAATTTATAATTCGTTGTATTATATTTAATTTTTAATATATGGATATTGACCTTAAAATATTTAACGAAATTACGTTATTTACATTACAATAATGGAAAAAAATACAGATTAAACTGAGAAAGACAGAGGGTCGTATGGAGCGGGCATATTGCTTTTTCATGTAGGTGGTAGAGGCACGCTGAAGTTATTATTGGTTTCAGCATGAATGGGTCGGCTCGTCCAGAGTAGTACCACCATCTCATAGAAAACCGACGTGAAGTAACAGTGCTTGAATTGTTGCGTTTCGTTAGGTCAGTGAGAGCGCCGGAGGACCATCTCCCCTCTCCTCTCCCTCCTTCCTCCCTTTTCCCCAAACACAGACTAGCAACGCACTTTTGACTACCCTGGTGTCGTTAATGTCTACGGACGGTGGTGATCACTTAACATCAGGTGACCCACCTATTCGTTTGCCTGCTATGACATTAAAAAAAACGAAAATATATAAATAATCTAAATCTGTGTATCGAACCACATTCCGAGTTGAAAAAAAAGCGCAAGGACCTTAACTTCTGACGGCAGTATCCTAACTGTACCCTTTTCTCAAGTGAAATTTTTTTTAGCTCTGCTGAGCGACTTTTGGCCGTAGAAAAAAACCTACCTAACACTATACCTTATGTATACATAAGCCGTTCCAATTCAATAGATGCCGAATCCAATTTTAGACGTTAATACTTTATTTTTCAAGATCTTTCTTTTATTTTTTACATGTCAAATATGGAAATCTTAAAAACACTTAAAATTTTATGAACGACAAAATTTGCAGTTCGTTGTTGGCTTACGAAAACTTAGAAATCTTAAAAAATAAATAAAAATGAACAATTAAAATTGGGTGTAGCACATTTTGAAATATAACGACTTAAATATAGAGAAGCAATGTAGACCCGTATTTATTACTCACTGAAACATTGCGAATTGGTATTGTATTCAATTTCTAAAATATACAAATAACCCACGTTATATCATATTCATGAATCAATTTTGTTACATACCAGCCTTCACATCAAAGGGACTCGGGTTGGAATACATTTGGAATTCAGATGCGGTTTTGTTGTTTGCTTCCGCTGGTACTATTGTAATGGTATACGCTGATTTCTATTTTATATTATTTTTATTTTATCTTTATCTAAAAATTTTAATTAATATTTTGTAATATATTATTGTATTAACAGATGTGGTGTAAATATACCTTAAGTTTGTTAAACATCATTTCTGCTACATTATCAAGTTTGTTAAACATCGTTTCTGCTACATTATCCATTGCATAATGTCTTAACTGTTCTATGTACGATTAGCGAAGTGATAAAATGATGGACAGAGTTTTAATCGATTACTGGCATAAGTTATTTGGGTCTACCATCTATAATTTCAAAATATATGAAATACATTCTGAGGATACAATTAAATTCCAGAAACTTCCAAATCATGGTGTTGTTTCGATTTGCATAAATATATATTTTTATTAGTACTATTAAATATTAATCTATATAAGGAAATTGATGATTCTATAGAATAAAAGTTAAAGAAATTGGAAATACCATAACTTTTATATCCACATTTAAATCACAATAAGCGCCGCTAGTATATGACAAAGTAAATTATACATTCCCTCAACATAACTAAATATATTAATACTTTACGATACTTAATTTGATCTGATTGTTTATAATTATAGACAAAAAGTTTCTTTAGTTTAAATAATGATTTACTAAAAATATATCTTAACAATGACCTTTGAATGGTAGAGCCACGCTGAAACTATCACTGGTTTCAGCATGAATGGGTCGGCTCGCTCGGGGTAGTACCACACTCTCATAGAAAACCGACGTGAAGTAACAGTACTTGCATTGTTGCGTTTCGATCGGTCCCCCTCTCCTCACTCTTCTCCCTCTCCCTACCCTAACCCTTCCCCCCAAAGGGTGGCAACGCACTTGCGACTCCTCTGGTGTTGTTAGTGTCCATGGACGGTGGTGATCACTTAACAGCAGGTGACTCACCTGTACGTTTGCCACCTATGACATAAAAAAAACGTTAACAAAATATTTAAATTTATCCCTCTGTATACTCTAGTCAAACTAGTGTTTAAAATTCCTGTCATCAGAAATAGGCATTCTAAGTTATGTAGTTGCTAAGTAAATAGGAACTCCGACTAGGGTCCTTATTCTGGTCACGTCCCTTTTATCTGTGGCGTGAGAGTTGTCTACTTCGAATGAGAGAGAAACTATATTTAAGTACCTGAGAGATTTACGTTTGCTACCTTTTTGGCCGAAACTTACTATAAGATTTTATTATCTCTGTATTTCAGAAAATATTCCACCGGGAGTAAACAGAGCTAACACTTGAGTATTTTTAGAAAAATATTGGACCCAAGTCACTACGGGATAGTAGGATCATCTCTAACTGTAATATGACATTTGTATACTCTTTTTAAAAATTGATTACTACTTTGATACGCTTCCTGAGTTACCAAGCTCGATGGAGATTACTAAAGGTCATCCGCACAAACAGCAACTAGCGGAATGGTGTTAAAATGGTAAAACTTCAACTTTTACTTTACTAGTGTGTGATTCCGCATATTGAATCTAAGTAACAAAACATTCGTATATGTATTTAATTAATTTGTCAATTTACGTAAAATTGAACGAGTAAAAATGCCAATCATATCTCGTCGAATCCCATTATAAAGACTAGCGAGTAGCGATGCGTAGAATTTTGCAATACTGGCTAGCATATCCATTTACGTGGTCATGTTGAAATATTTGTAGCCGAACGTGTTGCCTGTTATTATCTATTGGTATTCGTTGATTTTGAGCAATATATACTAGAAATATATCACGTTCTATAGTAACAGTTTTTTCGTCACAAGCGACATTACCGATTTGCGATATAATATGTCTAAAGGTTATTATAGGGTGGATCAATATGTGAAAAAATGGTGACGTTTGGAAATGACGCCCTTCTCTATGCATCCGCCATAAATCTTGTAGGTAACTGGATAGTGGTACTATAGATATTGAATTTAATATTGTAACGTTAGATCATGAATATGATTCGTCAATTGCAACTACACAAACATAGTGGTAAAGTTTGATAATTGAATTTCAACTCTCTAGTCACATCTCTATGTAACTTTGCTTATCACTACGCGCTGCGTAACCGAAAACTCATTCTATAGGATGTAGTCTATCATGTGGAATCAAAACTAGTAGTGATATTTTGTTATAATTCATTGATTCCTTTCTTCTATTGAATTTATAAGTTTTATAAATGTTCCGTAAGCAGAATTTACTAAGCTCATGGTATTTCCGAGAAGTTTGTTAAACGCGCATTATAGAATTGTGAAACTCATTCCCCAGTTTGGGGAAGTTGGTTCTCTTTATGTTAAACGCTTATACCGGAACGGTTGTTTGAGGAAAACATAGGAACACTATTTCCTGAGCTCAGATCGGCTTTGTTGATGATTACCAACTATTTTCCCTTTGTACGTGTGCTCATAAACTATTTTCTATAGCTTCTTTATTAGCCGAATTAGAAGGATATCGACTAGATGAATCTCATCTCTCAATAAGGAAATTAGAATAAGGGAACCATAGTACGGTATAACCTTTCTGAATCGGAGCATCAATTGCAGTGTTCGAGCTTTAATCGCCAGAGACAGCATTTTTTAGCATGACAGTGTGACGTCACTGTATCTAGTAGTAAGTATAATTAAATCCGAAAATGACTGCTTCCACAGAGATATCAAAAATTAATTAAAACAGTTTTATCGCCATATATTTGATAGTCGCGATCAAGTAGAGTACAGGCCCTGATTTGAATATAGATTTTAAGATAGGGTATAAAGGATATAAGGTCTATCTTTTATAGTAGGTGTTCCATCTAGTGATCGAGATCAATTGGAGCACAATTATTATGTTCTTATGACCCAATGAATGAGATCTAGCAAATTAAACTTAGAGTACACCCTTCATAAGGAAACCATTAAAGTTTTGAAGCGGTGAAGACTCAGGTTTAGCTGTTCGATCGATCTAATTTGAATATTTTGTTTTGATGAAAGCTGATGAGGCCATAGTATTGTATTAGGGCTTTGTGTAGACCCACTTGGTAAGCTACCACCACTACCACTACCCTCAAATTGTAAATCTGTCTCCAAAAATGTCACGTTCTATGACCGGATAAATAGGATTAAAATTAAAATTTAAAGTAAATTTTCACTCAAGGAATTAATTTCAATTTAGTAACGATGACTCCTTAGGATTAGCGTTTTTGGATACCATGTTGGTCGAAGTAATTCGAAACCTCGCGAATGAACGGGATTTTAGAAAATATCGCGATGAAACCATAACACGGGCTTTATTTGGTAGGTGGTAGAGCCACGCTGAAGCTATTATTGGTTTCAGCATGAACAGGTTGGCCCGCCCGGGGTACTACCATACTCTCATAGAAGACCGACGTGAAGTAACAGTGCTTGCATTGTTTCGTTTCGTTAGGTCAGTGAGAGCGCCGGAGGCCAACTCCCCTCCCCTTCCGTATCCTCTCCCCCCTCCCTTCCCTTGCCTCAAACACAGGCTGGCAACGCACTTTCGACTCCCTTGGTGTTGTTAGTGTCTATGGGCGGTGGTGATCACGTAACATCAGGTGACCCACTAGTTAGTTTGCCTGCTAAAAAAAATTTAGGCCCGCTTGGCTAACTAGCACCCTCAGGTTGTAAACCTGTCACCAAGCACATAAAGATGTGTTCCAGCACCTGCACTTGATAACCAGTCACCCTCTACATTTAGCGTATTTACTACACCATGTCATCATTTAATATCAGGCGAGACTATGGTCAAATCTTAAAACCTATCATTACGTACTATAAAACAAAGACCTCTGCCATGTCTGTCTGTATGTCTATCAGCCTGTCTGTCTGTTCGCAATAAACTCAAAAACTCACCAGTAGATAAAATGATTCATGAGGAAGTTTTGGGTATATAATTTGTCAGGGTTTTTTTATTATCAGGGCGGGGCAACGTCCGCAGGCTCGCTAGTAAAGTATAAAAAACGACTTTATAATTATTGTCATAAACGGATATAATCTTTTTTGCATTCAGAACGAAGTTATAAAAATCTCTGTTGAAATATATCGTATCGTTTTGTTATATCAAAACCATAAAACAACTTTAAACAATAATAATGATAAGGCAGAGACGCCGCGAGGCTTGTTCCATGTCGCGTGAAATGTTTTGTATAACATTCGTGTACAATCGAGGGCAAATACAAGTTATTAATGTGCTCTCATATATAAACATTTGTTCCTGGTATGCGAATGAATCAAAATTCTGATTAAACGGATTCAATATATAAAGCGAATGGACCTATTTTTTATGTAAATATGGGCTTATATTTTTCGAACTTTTAAAACTTCATAAAATATAAGAGTACTAAGTGAAGTAGTAAATGAAACAGGACTAGTTAAGTTAGTGCAAGTAATGTAATAAAATGAATAACAAGGTCGGACGATTCTTTCGGATAATGAAGTTCTGAATAAAAACCACGTTTTACTTTCCCAGGCCCAAGCCCGAGATAGTCGAGTCTTTGTACCACTACAATAAAACGAATAAATCCTAACATAATTTATTTACTACAATGGTTGGTTAACAACATTTATTACACTGATACAAAGCTTCAGATATTATTTCTTACATTAATTCTCTCATACTTTTTAAAAATACATTCTTTATATTCAATTTAAGCATCTGTTGTTAGTCTGGTATGCTTTTTGAAACAATTTTACTGGTAGATAGAAAGACTTTTAGACAATTACCTAGAACATATTACGCTTTTCCATAAGAGTTAATCAGTAAAGTCAAAATTTAATGGAGGTTACTTAAAAACATAAAAGGATATTAATGGAAAAAGGCGTCTTATAATTGTTCCAAATAAAACACGTAGTTTGTAGCAACAAAATCGGTTTCATGGGAACGCGGTCGCAGGCATCAACTAGTTCTATAATAAACTTTATGAATTCCTCCACGATGATCAGAGAGAATTCAGTCGCTTAATTAATTACGTGAGTTGTTAGATGATTAGGGATTTCGAGAACTTCAGAATAGATAGAGGCAGGAACACGATATTGATATTAGTTTCTAGTTTATTCTTTTGTATTTACTCTGAAAATGTCCGTTGTCCAGATATTGAAATGAAATTTTGTTAACAAAACAAAATGGGAAATAGTATTTGCAAAAAAATCGTAACCCTGTAGCTGTCGTGTATTTCTGTACAGTATTTTTTATTAGAATTGATATCTATTCTATTTGGTGATGGTATTTGGTTTTTCTGAGTTCAAATGAAATTATGTTTCTTTCTTTATTTTAATACTAATTATCAACTTGAACAAATTTCTTTTCTATTGTTTATCTTTTATTATTTCCAGGGTTCGTAGCTTTTTTCATTTTCTATTCAAAGAAATAGCATATAAGCACATAAACATTGAACCACCTGCTTAAATAACTTGGGCTGATTATTAAGAACTGGGTGAAACCCGTGAGCACATACCTTACTTCTCTACGGTTATAAAATACACATTGTTGAACGTAAAGTTTATAAAATCATAGTTTCTTTAAATTTTCAAGATGTAAAACTAAAAAAGAAGATCGAAATCTATTTAATAGTTTTTGCGTGATGCGCGCACAAAGACACATCTCTCTTTATTTATATAGGAATAGCTGTGCCCACATCTCTGTCCACGTGGAACCTAATGTAAAAAAAGGGTGACTGATCATGTGAATATATTAAGTCCATTTACTTATCTACGTTTCTCTCGTACGCGTAGTCATTACAATAATTTTTGATAGAGTGAACCGATTTTAATGAAACCAAGAAGAGTAATGCATGTTTAAACAAACAAATAAATAAACATACAGACATTTCTATAAATGAATGAAATGTATTTTATTACTTATTCCAAGATACCTGCAGCATTTTTTTTTTCACAAAAATCTAAAACGTGTTTGATGTTAGGTTTGCACTCTTATTTAATATATAGATTCCACTTCGCCCTTATCCTATATTAAACAATCAGATGCGACAATTTATAAGGAGAGTGTTATAGCTGTGAAAGAGATAGAAAAAGAAACTATATTTGAAAGATTAATAAAACACATTGAGGATGACAACACAATTACTTGTGTAAAAGACTGTACCAACCGTGTTTGCAAGAGAGCTACTGAAACTACTGCGGCTACTTTAATTAGACTAACATAAGCTATTATATTCATGGCTCAGAACTAATAGCGGTGCTTGTTCGATAAACAAGCTAACAAGGTACAATTTATAAACGCTATAATATCACAGCACCATAGTTACTTGTAGTATAAATTGATACTAATGTTATCAATTATGTTTGTATTTATTACACATAAAATATCGAGGAAACAATGGATCGTATACGTTCAAATGAAAGCGTAATTGATGTGAATTATGTATTGTAGAAAATCTACTCACAAAGGAACTGATGGAAAACATAAAAAAAATATGTTTAAAACGCGATGTAGTTTGTCACATGTTTCAAATCACAGAAATATTTAAAAAAATATATATATATATTTATTTACACATTATGCGTTAAATACGCAATGGCGGACTTAATGGCGAAGGCATTCTCTGCCAGTCAACCATTAGGTGATGCAGAGATAAATGTTGGTAGGTGTAAAAGGTGAGATTTTTATAAAATTATGTTTAACCTATTTAATATCACAATATATAAATAAAATATCAACACCGATATACTACATATATACAATAGATACACATAACAACATCATACATAAATATCAATACAATATATAAAAAATCTTGACGAGCAAAACTTAGGGTAACTAAGAAGAATATTATAGAAATGTGCATAAAACATTTCGATAATATTCTTATTACTTGCCCATTTTTTTTTAATTAGCTCAATAAGAAACAAAGAATTGATAAAAACCATAATTATGCAAGGAATAAATAAAATACTTTGTTATTGGTGAAAAACGAAGATTAAAAATGTATAGGTGGAAAAATAAAACGAATGACTATCTTTTTGAACCCGTGTTTCAGATGTATTAGAAGTTATTCAACAAATTAAATCAAATTTGCAGTTTCCCGCAGATAGAACGGTAACCAGTTACTACAAGCAGTATAATAAACTAAAGCAGACATCAGCACGTATGAGTTTTACCTTCAAGCTTATAAACATTTATGAGTTGCTTCGTAGTTCACAGCTTTCATACCGAATTATACTTCCATTATATAACAGTTTCACAAATTTACAGTATATAAGCAAAATCTTTTGTCTCTAATCTCTATAGTTTGTAATAATTAATACGAAATGATTTGTGATTGTCGATTACAGCGTAAAAATCGCTGTAAAAGTTTTTTTTATATCATAGGAGGCAAACGAACAAGTGGGTCACCTGATGTTAAGTGCAACACCAGGAGAGTCGCAAGTGCTTTGCCAGCCTGTGTTTGGGGGAGGGGGAGGGGAGTTGGAAGGAAGATGGGCTTCCGACGCTCTCACTGACCGAACGAAACGCAACAATGCATGCGCTATTACTTCACTTCGGTTAATACAATAACATAATTATTTTCTCTTTTGAATTTTAAATTTAATTATAGTGTGGATGACACTATTTAAATTTCAGAATTTGTTTATAGAAATTATTAACATTTGTCTGGTTTTCACATCTATTGGCACACGGAGCAATAATTATATACATTCTTATAAAGTCTATTAATCAATTAAAAGTATGATGAGCTGCAAAATATCAATATTACATATTGTACATATAATATTACAAGCCCTTATACTATGCGTCGCTAGTACGATGCAAGCCGCGCAAGCGCAGCCAGTTAAGCTGACTTAACATGTCATCACGCGAAATTATAAATGTATCTCCTGCCAAAAATACCGGTCAAGATGCCTAAATAAGTTTCCAAAAAAAATATTTGTTATTTAACTGTACTAACATCACTAGATAAACATATTCTACCTCCAACCTCATATTGACTGCCCGTCAAATTAGATTGAGCCCAACCATCAAATCTTGAAGAGTCTTAAGCAAGCAACGATTTGCGCAAAGTAAATAGGAATATATTGATATTTTCAAGAAGGTAAGGTAGTAAAATCGTAACTCCTTAAAATAAATAATAATACGAGAGAGAATTTTACGAGCCAGACGATAAAAAGGCAGACTGCATAATTTTAGGGGTTTTCTTTTAGTATCATATCTATTCTGATTCTTTCCTTTTAACTTAATTTTATGATTCCTCATTTTTTTCTAGCTTTGTCGTAAAATTTTTCTGAAGATGAATTCCAATAAACTTTTAGGTACAATTGTGTTACTAAACTTATGCTTAATATATAGTATTAAAAATATAAGTGCTTCTAGAAAGTACCCTTTATAATATGACGAATTTCTGCCCGCGACTTCGTCCGCGTGGAATAGTTAGTTTAGGCTAACGCTAACTTTAACTCGCGACTTCGTTTACGTAGAAGGTGAAAATATTTTTAATTAATACTAACGTTAATCCCGATTTTGAAACATATTTCATTGGTGCTCCGCGCTTATTGGTATTATTATATAGCCTTCCTCAATAAATGAGCTATCTAAAACTGAAAGAATATTTCAAATCGGACCTGAGATTAGCTCGTTCAAGCAAACAAACTCTTCGGCTTTATAATATTAGTATAGATTATATGATTAGTTCATGGTGGAGGAACGTAAAATATGTTAGTGCTACCTAGATTAAGGAGTTTTAATAAGCAAGTTCAATGTCATTAAAAGCGAGCGAACTAGCTATATAGGATACTAGTTTTTACCTTTAACGTGGCTCGCGTTAGTGTACACTTGATCAACACTTATGAAGTAATACTTTTTTCTAACTGAAACGTTTCCTGTATCCCTTTTTACGTACAACATGTATGCGAAAATTCATGACGAACAACAAACTCTGATTTAGCCATTCCCAAAATACTTTTGCGGACTGCATCCATTCAGAAATTTAGAAATTCTAAAAAGAGATTAATTTCCTCATTTTTAATCTCTTTCGACTGTGATGAAAAAAAAAAACAGCAAAATCAACTTTGCAAAGCAACCGTGGCAAGATTTTATAAAAAAAATAAACAGACTCTGATTGGAATAGCTGAGAATACGTGAGTGTCGCCCGAAGAAAATTTTCGACACTCTACCTAATAAAAAGTATTTCATCAAATAAGTATATTTCATTTGTAGTCCATAATTTCATTTGTTTTTTTGTTAAATTGAGTTAAATTAAACGAGAATATTAATCAAATAATGAATAGTTACGGAGTCGGTCAACAGAATTATAATTTAATACATTCAAAGCTACTTTTGCATTCATATCCTATTATAAGTTTTGGTTACAGTTCCCAGTAAGCCGCATTAGGGACCTGAGTGCCTTACCCGTCATATGAAATTCAAATACAATCCTGTTTTCTATTCTGATATGTGTGACGCACTTGTTGGGACGCCTTAAGCAGCTTAGTTTAGATTCCATATTCTTAAACCTTTTTCTGTGAATTATAGATTTGAAAACGTATAAAATTAAAATGTACTGAAGGTTATTTTACGTATTACACGCAAAACTCATGGATTTGGTCTGACTTTTTTCATATAACTGTCGCTAATAATAAAAGTGGCTCTGTATTTGTCATAGGATTTCACACAGTTTCAGGAAGTGCTTCGAGTGTCTGTATATATTTTATAAAATATCTATTAAAACACATATCGTGTTATTATAAAAAAGTTAAATACGTATTAAATACTTGCTTTAAACATTTCGTAAAAATGCACCGCGCTCGCCCGAGTCAAGTTCGCGTTACCTTTTTCGCAAGTCTAACCTAACGTAACCAAAGCGAGATAAAAGAGCAAAATGGCGACCATTCAGCGACCGCGGTGCATTTAATACGAAACATTTTTAAAGCCAGGATTCAATACGTATTTAACTTATTTGTAATAACACCGTTATAGTTCCAAAAATGTAATACATTAAATATCGGTTCGCTCTACTGAATCAACCGTAATTATTTTAGTATTGCAAAAATTTTCAAAGTTTTTTGAATTGCAAACATACAGTTAACATGTACAGTGTTAACATGTTATACCCGCGGCATACCTTGCGTGATAAAATGATATTGTTAGGAATTTTAAAGCATTATGTGGTTTATCTATATCTAAATAATTATAACAGGGTCTTTTTATATACAATAAGTAGTTATTACCTAAATATTAGAAGTAAATTGAATAACGTAACGAACTAGTTAGTACATTTAATCGTGATGACGAAATGATTAAACGATTGATATATTAATTTGCTTTGTCTCATAAAAGCAGCCATTGTGATATAAAAACACAAATTAGAATAATAGTAGTGTCGATTTGTATTTTAAACAAACAAACTCGCGTTATCAATTATTATATTAGTATGTAATGATAAAGGTTAATGTTCATAAACATTTCATAAATAATGTAAAACAAATAAAATAATATAATGATTCCAAAAGTAGTAATACTCTCTGTTAATGTTACTGACGCAACGACACAAACAGTCCTATTCTATAAAACAAAGTGAGTCGTCGCCCTCGACAATCGTAAGTTACTCATCAGTACGTATAAATTAACGCGGAAAGCCATTATCTGCCCTCTCTTTGACTCAACAGACGTTAAATTCTAAAACTGTGCATAACTAATATCACAGTAGAAAGCGGCAGGATATTTGTGGGATTGCAATTTACACAGAAATTACGTGAAGACTTAGATGTGCGATTCTTTTAGCGCTTTATTTCAGAGTAGTTTCTTTCATTTTTTTATTTTTAAAACTTAAAGTACGTTTGGTCGTTGAGACCAATTTTTGTAACAATTACTTGATGACGCTTTCGCCGGGAAAATAGACTAATATTTGGATTTTTAGCGGGCCCGGCAGACGTTGTCCCGCCCTCATTATAAAGATATCCTTCACAAATTATATACCAAAACGTTCCTCATGAATCACTTTATGTGGATATGTGGTGATAGCCGCATGAAAATCCGTTCAGTAATTTTTCAGTTTATCGCGAACACACAGATAGACAAACGCGGTAGGGGACTTTGTTTTATACTATGTACCTAATGAAGGTAACATAAAATTGACAAAAGTCTTGTAGATCTTTTTTTAGGTTCGTTTTCGGCAACCAATCTACTAGTAGATTATTACTGCCATTGTCGAGTAGGTAATATTAAAAGTTTCTTGTGATCTTTTTTTTTTCGAACTACGTTATTGACCAAGCAAGGTCTTAACAGCTTCACCGGACTACTTTCTTGTGATCATTTCAATGTTTTAACAAGGTAACACTTTCCAAGGAGTTTTTGTGGCAAATCAGAATCCATGCTCCGTGGTGTTATTTCGAATCAATTTCACTCGTGCACAATAACCAAACTATATTACGTAAAATACCACCAGCATTACAAAATATAGAGACAAGTAACACAAGATAATGAATAAAATATAAAGTCCAGTACATGAAATTCCAAGAACCCGCCAAAAACTCTTTGTAAAAGTTAAATAATACCAATAAAAAATACCAATCTAAAGCAGAGATTAAAAGATATAGTTCACATGAAACAACAAAACGCACTTGCGACTTCCCTAGTGTTGCTAGTGTTCATGGACGGCGGTGATTACTTAACATCAGGTGACCCGCCTGTTCATTTGCCTCCTATGATATAAAAAAAGTTATTTCACTATAGATGCTGTTATGTAACCAAAATTCATAAGTCTTTGGTTAACCTTGTTGACTGTAATTCTTTACATTTATAATATTCTCATAGAGTATAAATCACACAAAACCAGAGGCAAAATAAAAGGGTTCTAGTCTAAAAACAGAAATATTAAACAGAGTAACAGCAAATTAGCTTCACAGTGTAAATTGTCAACAGGATGACGAAAGACGGTGTACGGAATACTTTGAAGTGAATTGGTCATACTTACGTAAGTGTAGCACTCCTGGTGCTTACAAACATTTCACTAATAGAACTCCATATCAAATCGGTCATTCCCACCACGTAATTGCGTATTTCGAAACTGCAAATTCGAAATAGCAAATTTAGATTATATTTAGTCAAAATAACTACGAGGATGGATATAAGCCGCCTCAAATTCGTCGGTCTATGTTCTGATATTTCTGCCCATTCTAAACCTTCTTGTGCTTTCTATCCTCTACAGGCTCTCTGAACTCTACCACCTCATTGATCTTCTGTTCTAAAAGCAATGTGCTCCGACTACTTCTTGGTTTTTTGCAGATCTCCTAATATCTGATACGATTATACTGAGAAACTCCAAGCATAATCCTCTCCATTATATATTAAGCTTTCAAATTATGTACCGATCATAACCAAATTTTAATAAGAAATTATATTACTGTGTAGTATTTAAAATTGTGTCCCAATTTGAACCAAAATAAAAGTGAACATGGAAAAAAATCTCAAGGAAAAATTAAAAGATACGATTAGGTTTATTCCTAAAAGAATAATGTCTTATAAATGCAATAGAAAAGTATAATTGCGGCAAGTCACTATAAAATAAAGTACAATAAAATTAACTCAACACACTTATGTTAGTTCACTTAATCCTGCCTGCTTACTCATACTGACGTCAGAGGAACAACATACGGAAATTCAAAATGGTACAGTAACTATTCATTCCGATTGTTTGAACACAAAAAAGATCGTCGACAATATTATTCATTCAAGAATACACCGTAAGACTGCAGCACAAAGTGCAATACAGTTTTTGGAAATCGCGTAGCTGGTTGTTTAACGCCAGCATATAGCGAGCGTGTGAATTATGCGTATTTAAATCCGCAGCTTGGAGATTTCCTGAGAGTAGCATACAGTTTAAAAAGTAAATTAATGACTTATTTTGCTATTCAAACTTGAATTTTGAAGACTTTTAATACGTGCCACTATTTCATAACATTTCTGGTTTATTATAATCATAAAAATACATACTTGTTATGAAGCGGAATACCAAAGTGGATATGAGACCGACGGGTAAAATCTCCACATAACCGTCTAAAAAATTATAATCCTTGAAGGACTATTGTAAGCTTCTTATCCAGAGCGTATTTAATAAGATCTTACCGACTTTTGGTAGCATACGTGGAATGCGAGCAACGGTAGTAAAAATTGGATCACATCAGTAGAGACCTATGAAATCTACAGTTGGGCAGCAAGTACTAAGCACTGTCTTTGGGCTACTCGCCTTACAGCAGAATGGATACGACACCCGCGTAGTGCATTCGTGAAATAGTAAAGTAAGAAATTAGTCTCTAGTGCGTTATGCATTCTATTTTACTTCTAGTCCGGTGAAGCTGTGAAGACCCTACCAGGTCAATAGCGTAGTCAGTTCGAGAAAAAAAAAAAAACTATTTTACTATTGACTATCTGATACCCACGTCTTCCACCGCGTTTTTTATTTATTTTCTTAACAATACGTACAAAGAAAAAACATGAAGATCGAAGATATACTTTAATTTATAATTTCGTGGTGAGGTTTTATGATAAATTAACTATTTTTGCATCACCTGCAACTCTTTATTCACAAAAATCTAAAAGTAAAGACATGTTAAATCTACCTTTTTATTATATGGATGATATAGAAGTTCACGGTTAACGTCAATTACAATTGATGAAAATGAAGATGAAGCTGATGTTGAAGTGCGTTGTAAACAAATATTAATTTACTCGTTGCATAAAAACGTTCCCGTGTTAAAAAAATTACGGCAAATAATTAAAAAAAATTGAATTCACTTATTAGTCAATATTCATATATTTAATTGACCTGCGTGTTGTCTTTAGTTTTGACATGTTATAGTCAAAGTTACTTTGTTTGAAACCTATACGTAAGTATAGGTGACGCTTACAAAGCGGTCTTTGTTGTGGTAAGGTTCGTGGTTTGTAAGTCATATAGAAGGGTCCGGTCACCAAAATATTTCACAGCGTTACCTCTTATTAATTAATCTTTTTCGGAATAACAAAATATTTACCGCACTAGTGAATTTCAAATTTTAAGAACTTGTATAAACTCCATCCTCATGTTTATATGTTATCTAAAACTATTTTAATTCATCTACATCCTCCAAATTAATTATACCCACCAAATCAATAATGAAAGAACTTTTTTTAAACAAGTGTTCAACTCGTATTTATCTTTTTTTGTGAAGGCCTCATTATGTTTATTTTATTTGCTGTGTACATATGCTATAACAGTTAGACATCCATGTGTATGAATAAATAAATAAACAAATCAAGCGACTTTCGTTTCTGTTGCAAAGAAATATCTAATATTTTTCATGACACGCCGAAATCGGGAATAACTGCTCTCTTTTAGAGTTCCACTTAATTTCACGCTGGTCAAAGCAAGTGGGTCCCACGAGATGCTCTATTTCGCCCGTTGCTTTTCAATTTTGTACGTTGCGATACGGTCGCGTCGCACCGGCGTAGGACGCAACTCTGCCCACGTAGCAATATTGCAATTTTATTCACTGCATTCAGTTGACGGGTGAAACGGTTTAGATTGCCGATTTAGTGGCTGTAGGTTAGAGATGTGTGTTTTTAATATCTATATCGATATTTATATTGCCGGTATCGACATATCGATATTCAATGTATCAACCGTCTTAACTTGTTAATGTTTTCCATCCTAACTAATATTATAAACGCGAAAGTCTACCTCTTTGTTGCGCTTTTACACCTTAAGTACTTGATTGATCAACATGAGATTTTACATATTATATAAATATAAATTGAAGCAAGCGAAGCCGCGAAATAAAACTAGTCATATAATAAGGCAAGCTTGATTGTAACAGTGGTAAATTAATTCTCTAGGCAATATTGTTTCTCTAGTTCGGTACCGAAAACAAAATCTTCGGCTAAGACCGATTTGCTAGATTAAGGTAAGGTAGCTGCTTAATTATTTTGGTTATTCGGAGTAATAACTGAAATTATTGAAGTTGAATTCAGTGACATATTTTTGATACGATTATTCAAAATCGATATTAACATACCTTCAGCTATATCGATATAAATATCTAAAATGTAATTTCAATATTATCGATTTTCCAACATATCATTGCAAACTTACTGTGGGATATTCTTAAATCATAAATACTATATTCGGTTTTGGCCCTGAGAATGCGATTATGAACTTCAAAGTTACTACCGGTTCAGAAAACAACTCAGTTACGGAGAAGAACCGGCAAGAAACTCGATCTGGTTTATTTTTTCATCTATTTTCACGTATTTAATAAACATAAATAAGTGAATAATTGGTGAATCTATATGATTTTAAAAAGATTAGAAAGTAGAATGAATATAAAAAAACTCCTCCAATATACTAAAACTTTCAACTTAGACAACAAGTTTTCGACTTTCCACGCTGGACGCTTTCGAATTTAGATCCAAGTTTCAATTCGAAGGAACCGCCGCCCTTCCTTCCACCGCCTGTCTGTATATTGGCGAGGCGCCAATAACGTAATATCATAACATTATCCTGAACTTGTTCTCTCCCACTTCACCATGTTTTTTTGCGACACGCCAAGTGTTGTTTAGAAAAGCGATACTTTCCGATTGAACATAAAAGGGTAATGTCGCAAAGTGGCCTGAAATAATTTCTGTTATCTCCGCCCTTATATAAAAGATGAACGGCTATTGTATTTGTACTAGCTAACTTATAATTTTCATTCATATTACTCCTAGACAACTCGTCATGGTCAATAATGTTTTGTATGATATATACCGCAAAAACTCAGAGAAGCTGGATTTCGTAAAAGACAGGCTTGATCTAAATACTAGAACTTGTGATGAAATGTTCAGACTCGGTAAAACCGATAGTAGTTTTTTAAGTAATAGTGTTAGGTTTTACATCAAAGTTCCAAAGCAAATTACTGATTTGTCTGACTGTGGGCTTAAGCACCACGCCAAGCGGGTTTTGGTATTTAAAAAGCTATTATAGAGTGCATTTCCGGTTCTTCTCGATGACTGTATTTGTTTGTCAGGACCGGTGTTTCCGTTCATAGACGATTTCTTAGGACCTAAATTGAATACAATATTTTTGATTTTATGGGTTTTAACGTTTTGTCATAATTTCACCTAATGACATGATTTAAGATGGTAGTGATGGCATGGTAGCTAGTTAGGCAGATTTAGAAAAATCCACCATGATATAGTTTTAACACGGTGTCTGAACACATGATAACGTAACCACTGAGCTATCGCATTGTGTTGCAGTTAATCTAAAAAAATCTATAGAGTTGTCGGTAGCACAGTGAGTAATAAAAGTAACCTACAATTGTACGAGAGTATTTAAACTATGTTTTTTTTCTGTAGCACGGCAAAATGACTGCACTATACCTAATGGTAAGCACAGTACAATCCAAAAACAATGGCGACCACCGAGTGACACACTATCCATCGCTGGTCGCCACTGTCATGCCAGGCTGCAAAAAGCTGGATATGCACAGGCTGATCCCGAAACGCGACACGCAGAAGCGAATCACTATGAAGGGCTTTTTCGCCATATACATGGTGGTTGCGACCCAATCAGGCAGTAAAACCCTACCACCCGCAATGATATCTTGCATGAGCAACATATAAACATTGTTGTGTTTAAATCGTCAATATACACGATATCAGAAGTGATTACTGTCAAGTACTACATCGTTGATTACTAACACACCTCTAACCTATTCATTTTTACCTTCAAAACAAACAACTCATATAAATAAAACCGTTTACCTTTCATCCTTTTTAATAAAAATTTGTAACACCGAAACTCCACATGTTACCAGCCGAAGCAATTAAAATAATTATACAGAATTTATATCAGGCGGAGTACTGTCGTCTATTTGTCATTTAAAAAAAGGGTTGATCCCAAAGGGTGCGGAATTAACAATTATATTAAAAACATCGTGGTTTTCAGTATCACTGACTTTTTAATAGCCTTGTTAAGAGCTTCATAAGCTATGAGGAAAAACAAATTATTATTGGATTTATCATTCAGATGTCCATTTATTTGTCCGTTCGAGAAACTATTTCAAAATTGCTTGAAGGATCCATATACTCCACATAATCCAAAATTATGCACTCATTTTTGTGTGCCGGCTGTGAGACTTTAAGTGCGCATCTTGGGTTTTTGTATATCCATGTTATACATACTTTGATTTCCATGTTGTGTACAAAGGATTGATAAATATTAGTTAATCCTTATATCATTTAACTGGGGAAGTTGCCGCTTATAAGCTGCTTTATTTGTCTCAATAGGGACTCATCAAAACATCATTATCTTATCTATTATGTCTTATCATTATTCAAATGGTTTTTGAAGTAAAATTACTTAAAATATACATGTTCATAGTAGATTTTAAAAATATAGATTTTGCGGGGAACAGTCCATACATAGGTTTTGATAATCGGTTACAACTATCATATTTCATTATATGATATATGATTTCATTATATTTCATCATAGTAGGTGGTAGAGCCACGCTGAAGCTATTATTGATTTCAGCATGAATGGATCGGCTTGCTCGGAGTACTACCACTTTCTCATAGAAAGCCGACGTGAAGTGCTTGTATTGTTGCGTTTCGTTCGGTCAGTGAGAGCGCCCGAGAACCCATCCCTTCTCCTCTCTCCTCTCATCTCCCCCTCTTCCCCCTCGCCATTTCCCCCAAACTCATTCTGCCAATTGAATAAACACATGCTGGCAACGCACTTGCGACTCCCCTAGTGTTGTTAGTGTCTATCGACGGTAGAGATCACTTAACATCAGGAGACCCATCTGTTCGTTTGCCTGCTATAACATAAAAAAAATCAAATTAATTATTATATCTGACAAAGAAATAGAACAATCATCTATACCATATATGATGGAAGTGAAAACATCTTTAGCCGCGTATAGCGATTTTTGGTAGGAGAAAAACTTATGGATTCGCTTTACCGATGACCTCGACATGCTAGTGAAGCTTCACCGAAATGCTCGTAACGTATTGCGCTTGTGTCACACTAGCTACGCGTCGCCTAGCGACCTGTATACACGTAATATTGATATTTTTTATTAAGCTTCTGCAGCTCATCATATTTTTGGCTATTTATTTAACTGAATTAAAGTGTATATATGAGATTATAGCTTGGAGTGCCAATATATGTGAAAACCTGATTAATGTTAATAATATGAATTTACAAATTATGAAATTAAAACAATTCAGACTATAATTGATTTAGAAATTTAAAAGAAGAACTCGTTTTGAGTTTTCACTTCTATCAACAGTGCTTTTGTCGACTTTTTTCTCATAAAATTACCTCAAGTTATTCTAAAAGTCAAGTCTCTATGTAAAAATAATTTTAATGGAAAATCTAAGCCAAGTATAATTGTTTACATATTTTGTACCTGTGATCACAAATACAATTTTCAATTATCGAGCCTCTGTTTGAAGTTAAACTAATGCTATTAAATATCGTCTCATATTTTCAATATTCAACGGTATTATATCTCATTTCATTACGGTACATAATTTAATTTAATCAGTGGAAAAGCCGAAAAAAAATCTCATATCATATCGAAATTAGAACGAAGACTGTCATAACCGAACGTCTAAAATAGACTTCTCGTCAAACTGGAGTGCGTTCGAAACGTCCTGACGTGAAATTTTGAAGGGTCCCTCAGTCCCCCCGTTTGTTAGCTGACGTCAATGCTTCTGAGGGTTTACGCGGTGTCCACAGTGAATCAATTTTTAACGTACGAATTTTTCACGGCACTTATAACTTTATCATGATACATGCTGAAAATAAAAAAAAATAAACGGAAAAATACATATAATTCCACAAATAAAAGTGTCAATACATGTTATTCTATTTTGGAAGTAAACCACTAGAATGTTAATAAAAAATCTGTGAATTGCTTAACTCTTTGTAGGTGGTAGAGCCACGCTGAAGCTATTACTGGTTTCATCATGAATGGGTCGACTCGCCCGGGGTACTACCACTCTCTTCCACTTCCACTTTCTCCTTCCCCTTCCCTTCCTCCTCCCAACACGGGCTGGCAACGTACTTGCGACTCCTCTGGTGTTGCAAGTGTCTATGGACGGTGGTGATCACTTACATCAGGTGACCCACCTGTTCGTGTGCCTCCTATGATAATAAAAAAACCCAAAAGGAAATAACAAATTTTTGAAATGAAACCTTCTTTAGGCGCGTTGAGCGGTATTTTTAGTAGGAATGATATCGCGTCAGGACATGCTAGTAGAGCATGACCGAGCGTATTTCGCTTGCGCGGCTTACGTCAAATAAGCAACGCATAGTGTAGCGGCTTGTGTACTTATTTTGTAGTCCGGTGAAGCTGTTAAGGCCTTATTAGGCCAATAATGTACAGTTCGGAAAAAAAAGTACTTCTTATATTGATGTTTTGTATTGACATTGTGCAGCCAATCACATATTTGATTATTTAATAAACTGTATAAAAACGTATATAATTATTATTCGGAGTGCCAATAGATGTGAAAACCAAATTAATGTTAATAATATCAATATACAAATTATGAAGTTTAAATAATTCATTAAAAAAAAAAAAATACACACAACCGAACGTAGTAACCTCCTCCTTTTTCGAAGTCGGTTAAAAACAAAAGAGAACATAGTTATTTAATTGTTTTCAGTTTTCACTTCTGTCGGTAGTCCTTATGACTGGTTAGACTTTGTATCTCGAAATTCTTGTTACTCATTAACTCGATATTTTTGCATTACAGTTATAGAGATCCCACCGTTTAAACAAAGCTGTTCTATTGGAAGCGTCTCCGACAGAATAAGTATTGTAGCGTTTATAGACTACTTAGTCTATTACTATTTTTATGGTGGTAGAGCCACGCTGAAACTATTATTGGTTTCAGCATGAATGGGTCGGCTCGCCCGGGGTAGTACCACCCTCTCATAGAAAACCGACGTGAAGTAACAGTACTTACATTGTTGCGTTTCGTTCGGTCAGTGAGAGCGCCGGAGACCCACCTCCCCTCCCCTCTCCTCTCTCCCCTTCCTTTTCCCTCCTCTAACCCTTCGTTCCAAAAGATGGCAACGCACTGACGACTCCTCTGGTGTTGTTAGTGTCCATGAATGGTGGTGATCACTTAACAGCAGGTGACCCACCTGTTCGTTTGCCACCTATGACATAAAAAAAAAAAAAAAAATCAAGTATTGATAAAAATCACTCGAGTTAACTGTACAAAGCTCAGACTAATTTAGTTACATCGAACTGTACAATAGATTTATCTATCAACTTCTTTTACCACAATACATGTGATTTTAATAAGATACACGTGAAACAAAGAAGACGCTTTGTGTACAATTACTATGAATATATTTTTAAAACTTCTGCCTTTCAATTCCTTTAAACACATATAAGTGATCATGATGTTTCTTGGTTCACATACAATTTTGTTCACAAATTCAAATTTCTTCAAAGACAATCGACCAGTTGTCGTTCAAATGTAGTATATAAATTTAGTGACCCCAATCCTCCTTTTAAATTTGTTCAAGATCAAAGGATACAAAAATTATAAATCATCCTCTGACCTTACACTTCAGCTTTTTGTTGCTTATCCGTGACAATATATAAATAAAGGCCAGGAGACAGTGAACTAAGTGCTCGGCAATGGATAAAAAGATAACGAATTGGGTCCAAGCCAATACTATTTTCCTATACGTATTGTATGTGATACTTGGTGACTGAATGTTTCTTAAGTCGAGAAAATTATGTAATAAGTAAACATACATAAGATTTATTTCGTTTTGAAAGAAACTTTATATACATACTAGTTGACTCGCGCAGCTTCGTCTGCATGAAAACGGCTACCTACCGGTTCTAATTGTATTTGTAAACTCGAAAAATCTCAAAAAACCTAGAACCCGATTACAGCGACTCCAACCGTTTCCAATTGTGAAACTAAAGAATTCAGGGACTCAAACACATGCCTAGTTGGTTTAGTAAATGATTTAGACATATATGGAATAAATTTCAATAAGGCGGACATAGTGCCATCTGTCATTCAGTAACATCCAACCGTGGACTTATTTGGATATTGTTCATACAAAAATACAAAAATTGCGAATATAAAATAGGAGGGAGGAGGGATGTGAAAATGGGGTTGTAGGTATTTTTTGATGACAAATAAAAAAATACGAATAATAAAAATTGTCAAAAAAAAAGAAAAAAATTCTGGATACGGACACGCTAATCACCTAGAAGTATATAATATACTCTACGACATATTCTCATACCTACTAAATATACATTTAAAATTTTATAAAAATCGGTCCAGTCGTTTCGGAGGAGTTCAAACACTAACACCGTGACACGAGATTTTTATATATTAGAAGATTATGAGATATTATTTGCCTATTCGATGACAATAGTAGAATAATAAACTTGCAAATCTTTTAATGTAGATTAAAAAGACATGTTTAAGAATCTATAAATAAAAATGGAACTTCGTAATGATTTTTCGAATATTTATGCTTATTTAGACTCTATGGCTCAACATTTTTTTAACCGATTTGCATCAACTTATACCGAGGTTATGGGCACAAGCAGCATATACCATCGTTACAATTCCTGGTGGAAGCTAAATTATAATTATAAGCAATTTTACATACATCGACGACTTGTTATTTATTATATTGATTTAAAATTTGATTAACAAATTTGAACGTTTTCATTCCCGTAGACTCCAAAGATATTAAAACTGACAAACAAAACCAGTTCGAAGACAATTTTGCTTACAAATTTAAACAAAAAAGTGAGGTTATATGTAGTTTTAGATACCTTCTAGATCATTGAGTAAAGTGAGTGTAAATGTAACGGTGTAAATATATGTAACGTAAATACAGTTGGTCAGTACTCGAACAAAAACGTTAAAGTTATTTTGTTTGCACAATCAACAATAGGTCATCAAATGATGGACGATCGAACTTTCGAAGTATAATATGTGATTATTATAAGCTGATTACCAGTATACATTAGTAAAAAAGCACGATAAGAAAAATATAAGTGTACGTATGGAAACTTTTAAATATAATATATTAACTTAAAGGCGATGTTAATGGTTTAGAAATCGCATATATTTTACTTACCGATGTAAATACGGCTTTAACTTACTTCGGTCTCGTCAACTTGGAGTGTCATCACGTGGTCGGGGAGAAGTTAATCTTTGAAGATACTTTATTAACTTACAATCTTCAATTTCATGTAATAAATATTTCGATTTTTTTATTATTACTTGTCACATATCCTATCTAATGAAAAAATGGATATACGCGTCAAATCTAGCCAATAGCGCAGTTATTAGCGATTTTTCATGTCCAAAAATGTATAGCCCTAACAATGACGTAGGGTGCGTTGAGCGGTATTTCAGGGAGGAGATAAATTTATAATTGCACATCATGACATGCTAGTAAGCGTGAACGGTCATACATACGTGGTTTGCGTCAGACTAGTGACATAGTACAGGAGCCTGTGTACATCTAATATCGATATATTGTATTGAGATTGTGCGGCCTATAATATTAACTATAATAATATGTAAATGTAATTACTCCGACTGCCAATATATGAGACAACCAGACTGTTATGTAATGTCATGTTAATAATTTATTTTACAAATGATGACATTTAAATAATTTATACTATAATTAATTTAAAACTTGAAAATTCACAGTTATCCTATTGCATCGAGTTTTCACTTCTGTCGGCAGTCCTTATGACTGCCCCGATTTTGTTTTTCAATGTATTGTGTTATATTCAAGAAGTAATGTTGTTAATTACATTTCAATAAGAAAATGCTGTAACCGTTATTATATAAGTATCGTTACTATAGCCAATGTCAAGTCATCATATCAGTCTACAAATTCCAAAGAAAATGCATACTAAATTCTATAAAAACCATTTTACCCAAGCCTTCGAAATCTTAAGTGAATATTAAGAAAGCAAATTTCAATTCGCATCGTTTAGAAATATCTCACTAGGTACATCATTATTCATGCGACCTCAAACTTACATTTATCACCTTGTCAAATAATATTAGGGATCATGCCAACGGCCAACGGCCTTGAGTACAAAAGGTCGATAAGCCTTTTGGGATATAAGGAGCATCGAATAACGTCTCTGTCATTCGAGCTAGTCGCCCCTTTGAGTAAGAAACAAATGAACGAACATTGCATGGTTGACATTTCTTTGACATTGGTATCGATTCTTTATACCATACATACATATCCATATATATTGGTATTCCGAGAAATAATGATATACATTTTATTATTTAATCAAACATGATTGGCTGCACTATGTCAATACGAAATATCAATATTACACGTAACACAAGCCGCTACACTACGCGTATAGTCTGGTGCAAGCGTAATATATCAGGAGCATGTCGAGGACATCGGTTGCGGTCGGTGACGCGAATACACAAGATGTAAATCTTGTATTATATGAACAGGTTTTATTAAACAGTCAAATATATACAATGTCTGGATCAAACGCAATACGTCACAAGCATGTCGAGGTTATCGGTGACACGATTCTATAAGACCTTCCTTTATCATATTTTTTTCAAATTCAAAGATCGTTAATATCATGCTACTCTCCTTAAGACTGAAGCAGTTAAATACAAAACGTAGGTTAAAGACTACGCTATTTGCGACCAAATCAGTAATGCTGGCGAGTTTTACTAAACTCCTGGAACCTGAAACCTACTGGTTTCCATGCCAAAGGTTGGGAAAATTAAACGCGAATGTAGCCTACTGCTACTGCACACCTAGTTAGAAATAATATTAACGCTTTAGGAGCTACACTTGATATATTTTTATGGTCAAGCACTAAGTCGGTGATATAATACAACAGAAATAGAAACACAAAGTCGACACGCAAGAGCCCCATCGACCTAATTGCCATTCGACTTCCCAGTTCGGTTGTGTCGCGAAATACGTGACAAAAATGAGAATACAGCCTCTCAACGTTCCGATGACATCGAGTGCCGATCCGCTGGACCGCGAGGGCTGACACGGCAACATCAGAGCCAAGATCTCTCGACGCTGAGTGACGTCAGCCTTAAAGGCACTACGAGGCGGATGTGCGACGTTTTTTGACTCTTCAAAAGCGAGGCTGTTGATCAAAGTGGTCTTTGAGGAGGCAGTCAATTGTATCCGAGTTAAAAAGGAGCTTTTCCTTTAGTCTCTTATTACATAATATTTTTGTGACATCTGTAGAGTAGGTACACTTTATATATTTTGTATATATAACGTTACATACATAGCTTACATACGTACATCTGCAATAATTACAAATAATTTATTTCAATTTTATTCTATTACGTCAGTTACGAGTAGATGCAAATAAATCACTATGGATAACTTCGATTTATTGACATACATATAACTTCTTTAGTGACTATCTACGGGATGTGGTGTTGACGTTTCACTTGGCTATGTGGTCTGGTTACCTTTGCCTTTTCCTTAGTAATGTAAAACAAGAACCAAAAAAAAAGTTGAGATAGTAATAAATATTACCGACAGAAGTGAAAACTCAAACTAAGAACTAAGGGAGTAACTGTGTTCTTTTCTGAATTTTAAAATCGATTATTGCCTGAATTATTTTAATTGTGCGGCATCTTGTAATATCATGTAATGACTTTTTTATATTTTATTCATAATTTTGTGTTATTTTTTAGTCAACCAACCTATGTTTGGGGGAGGGGGAAGGGAATGGGAGGGATACCTCCGGCCCTCTCATTAACCGTACGAAACGCAAGCACTGTCACTACATGTTAGTTTTCTGTGGGTCGGATGGTACTACTCCAGGCGAGCCGACCCATTCAGGCTGAAATCAGGAATACCTTCAGCGTGACGCTACCACCTAAAATTACCTACCACCTAATTTTTAAAACATTAAAGTAAATATTCCAAATAATAATCACGTCCATTAAAACTACCATATACTCGCGATTTAGTCGTTGTGAAAATAGTTTTGTTGTTTCATGTGAACTATATCTTTTAATCCCTGCTTTAGATTGGTAGTTATTATTTAACTTTTACAAAGAGTTTTTGGCGGGTTCTTGGAATTTCATGTAGTGGACTTTATATTTTATTCATAATCTTGTGTTACTTGTCTCTATATTTCGTAACATTAGTGGTGTTTTATGTAATATAGTTTGGTTATTATGCACAAGGGAAGTGAGTGGGAAATAATCAATTATATTATAATGAAACACATTTTTAGTTATAATATCATCGGAAATAATACCATAGAGCATGGATACTGACTTGCCACAAAGTGCTAAGACGGCCACCATTTTGTTAGTTATTGTCATGATCGTAAAAAGCTTGTAAAAAACTCGACAATGGCAGTAATAATTTACTAAAAGATTGGTTGCCAAAAATAAAATAAAATAAATAATTACTTAAATTTCATAATTTTTAAATTGAAATTATTAACATAAGTCCAATTTTCACATCTATTGTCACTTCGAGCAATAATTGTATACATATGTATACAGTTTATTGATTAATTAAGCTCAGTATAAAATATCGATATTACATTATTATATATTACATATTACACAGGCCGCTATAGGGTATACCCGTCACTAGTCTGACGCAAACGCAATTTGTTGAGTATGTCGAGATCATCGGTGATGCGAACCTATAAGTTTTTCCTCTAACGAAAATCACTCAATCATCATCATCATCGGCCTGTAAGAAACCCACTGCAGGGCTATATGCCTCTTCCCGAAGGAAGTTATGGACATAAATCACTACGCCAGCCTACGACATATTGGTGATTTCAAACGCTGAGAAATCCACTGTTTTCACACATACAATAGTACTACAAGAACATTTCAGGTTCTTCTTCTTTTTCTTGTTTTGGCTCCGCAGAAGCACTTGCCAGTGTCAATAATTTATTTCAATGGACATTACAACATATTTTACGCAATAAGTTTCGTGTGAATAATTTCAATACTGCAACAAGATTGAGGCTCTCTTGTTAGAACTTTCCAGGGATTTTTGTGGCATTAGAATTCATGGTCCGTGGTATTATTTTCCATTCACTTCACTTACGCACAATAAACAAACTATATTACATAAAACACCACCAATTTTACACAATATAGAGTCAAGTAACACAAGATTATGAATAAAATAAAATCCACTACATGACCGACCAAAATCCCGCCAAAAACTCTCAAGGTTCAGGTTTGTTACAATATTTTCCTTCTACGTCAGCGGATAGTGTTAAATTAGTAAATGTACACGAATTCCGGAAAATTCATTGGTACTGGGTTCGATCATTCACTGCGGATCATTCAATGCGGCTAAAGAAGTTGTTACTTCAAACAATCTTTTGTATGAACTTATACAATGAATGTTTAATTTAATAATATTTAATGTATTTTTATCACACATTTTAACTTTCTGCACTCTTTCTCCATATGAACTTTAATTATGCCGAATTTCACACACATCCATGACTTTGCTGTTAAAAAATTGTACAAAATTTTTCTTTCACGTGTTAATTTATACATATATTACTAAGATTATGTGAACTAGTGTACTTTAGTAAAATATATTCTAGAATAACTGGAACCGTGTTTAAAACCTTTTGTTTATAAGAATTTTTAAACTGACTCCTGTAAAAAAGGTAACTCTAGCGTGACCATAATTGTATTTCCAGGGCTACTAATTTTAATCTCTTCACATTTAATGAATTTAATAATAAATGAAATATTAAACAAAATGGAGCATTAAAATAAATAAATTAGATATAAAACCGGCAAGTCCTTCCGTTGGAGCCATTAGCGGTACAATGAAACTTTCCACTTAGGACTCGTTAAAACTCAACCTGCCACGTTCGGAGTCCGCCGCCGCCATCATTGCGTCCGTCAATCATTGTTCCTTCTGATTATTACATCGTAATTTATCAAGAGGGTTTGTCTTGTCTTTTTAATGTCTCATTTAAAAGAAAATCTAAAAGATGTGTTATTCGAAAGGTACTTTCAAGTTATAACAAGATTTTGCATCCTATATAGGGATGGCGATCTAAGATCGAATAATCCGACCGAATACAATCGAAAACAATCGAATAAATCGAACAAATCGATTATTTTTATTCGACATTAAACATCGAATCGATTTCTAGCAATATAATATCGTGATCTGAATTTTTCTATTTAGATAAAAATAATGCCATACAAAAATTTATAATTAAAAACAAAGCTGGAAAAAAGTTTAAGGGATCAGTTTTTGAATAATCACCATCTTTAACTTTATAACTATAAGTGTTCTTTAATACATACTAATAATTTAATTAATTATTCTTATGCAATGGATAACGAATTATTAAAGACTCAGTTAACTCCTGTCAAGTATTCGTTTTTTTTATATGTGGCAAACGAGCAGGCGGCTCACCTGATCTTAAGTGGTCACCGCCGTCCATAGATACTAGCAACACCAGGGGAGGTGCGTTGCCAGCCTGTGTTTGGGGGAACGGGAAGGGAGGGGAAAGGGGGAGGTGGGTCTCCGGCGCTCTCACTGACCGAACGAAACGCAGCAATGCATTGCACAGTTACTTCACGTCGGTTTTCTGTGAGAGGTTGGTACTACCCCGGACGAGCCGGCCTATTTATGCTGAAACCAGTAATAGCTTTAGGGTGGCTCTACCACCTTTTTTTTTTTCTTTTCTAACTGACTACGCTATTGACCAAACAAGGTCTTAACAGCTTCACCGGACTACTATCTACCACCTACGAACTCGCTATCCGTTATCATTGACAACTAGCGACAGGCCCCAGCTTCGCACGGTTGCAATGTGGATATCCATTTTAATGAAATACTGTTAAGGGCAGTTTTGATCTACATGATGTATACCACGTATGTAATGTATTTAATTGAATAAAGAGTAATACTGTATTATATAAAATAGCTTGGTAAATAACACATAATTATTTTTGTAAAAATTTTTTTCTAACTGACTACGCTTTTGACCAAACAAGGTCTTAACAGCTTCACCGGACTACTATCTACCACCTACGAACTCGCTATCCGTTATCATTGACAACTAGCGACAGGCCCCAGCTTCGCACGGTTGCAATGTGGATATCCATTTTAATGAAATACTGTTAAGGGCAGTTTTGATCTACATGATGTATACCACGTATGTAATGTATTTAATTGAATAAAGAGTAATACTGTATTATATAAAATAGCTTGGTAAATAACACATAATTATTTTTGTAAAAATTTTTTTCTAACTGACTACGCTTTTGACCAAACAAGGTCTTAACAGCTTCACCGGACTACTATCTACCACCTACGAACTCGCTATCCGTTATCATTAACAACTAGCGACAGGCCCCAGCTTCGCACGGTTGCAATGTGGATATCCATTTTAATGAAATACTGTTAAGGGCAGTTTTGATCTACATGATGTATACCACGTATGTAATGTATTTAATTGAATAAAGAGTAATACTGTATTATATAAAATAGCTTGGTAAATAACACATAATTATTTTTGTAAAAATTTTTTTCTAACTGACTACGCTTTTGACCAAACAAGGTCTTAACAGCTTCACCGGACTACTATCTACCACCTACGAACTCGCTATCCGTTATCATTAACAACTAGCGACAGGCCCCAGCTTCGCACGGTTGCAATGTGGATATCCATTTTAATGAAATACTGTTAAGGGCAGTTTTGATCTACATGATGTGTACCACGTATGTAATGTATTTAATTGAATAAAGAGTAATACTGTATTATATAAAATAGCTTGGTAAATAACACATAATTATTTTTGTAAAAAGATAAAAATGGTTACTGTGGGTTATCCTTTACAGATAAATATTTACCATTTATACTGGACTTTTTATTGGTCTTTTTGAGATATACAATTCCGTAGTACATTAATTTGAACTATCTCGTAAGGTTTAGTCAGCGTTTGCGATTTAAGCGCACAAAAATATGTTTGTTACGATATCACATTGCAAATATTTATTTTTGGGCTTTTCTATACTATGTATGTATTATACATATAAGCCTTCCTCTTGAATTACTCTATCTATTGCTGGATACTGTATTAAAATGCGTTGAATAGTTTAGGAGATCTAAGAGAACAGACAGCAGAAGCGACATCTTTTTATACTATGTAAAGGTAATCATTAGCAGGTGCTATCGCAACGTACGAACAACAAAACATTATATAATCAACAATAGATGCGAAACGGCAAGTACGTTGCTCACACTCGCAGTCACGATATAAACAATGAATGTTAAATTAATTATCATGTACGTTACAGAAATTTATCCTACAGTAGGTAAATTGAAACAAAATAACACACATGTAATTTATTTGCATAAATAAAACTAAAGCTACGAATCACTGAATGATAAAGGTGTGGTAAAGTCTTCGATCAACAATAACTAGATAAAGGGTCGGTCCGAAAAATACGTCTCGGTAAATAAGAGCTCACTTGAAATGTGTGCCCTTATTTTGTTTAGTTTGTTTGAAACACAGCCAATGTAAGCCCGTTTCGCATGCCGCAGTGTATTCAAAATATGCAAAAATAATAACCGAAAAAGCAATTTAACGGCCAGACTATCTTATTTCTACTAAACATGTTGAATAAGTTATATTTTAAGCTTTAAACTGACTAATAATATCAAATTTTGAACAAAATACCGATTTTAAACCTGTGATACAAATGTTTGGCCTCTCCAGCACAAACACGCACAATAACGGGAAGACGTAGTTTATTCAATACGTGTTAAGGTTGAATTCACACTAAATGTTGTTTATGTTATCTTTTCATTTGTGAGGGGAATAATTTATTACTTTGCTCGTTTTATTAAAACTGTTTTAAAACTTTTTTTTTCCTTTTCTTAGTAAACAAATAGCTACAAATAAGTATATATTTACACGGACGGCTTTTAACATCGATTTGTACGTGAACGTAGTGGGTATTTCCTCCTCCTCTCTTTGTCGTGGCTGTGGCAGGGGAGGGAACTCCTCGGTCACCTTCCTTTTCTTCCGGGAGTGATGCTCGGGCTCCGCAGGCACAACAACCGGAGTGGGTCTCGCTATCGGAGTGGGCCGTTCGGAAACAGCAAGCTCCCTAAAACTGGCCTTAACGAGGTCGGCCCTAAGCTCCGCAACTTCCTTGCGGAGCTCCGATAACTCGGCCGCCTGCCTCTCCTTCCGCTCTCGTACAACAGTATAGGCTTCCTGTAGTTTAGAGAGTTCATCCGGGATGGACCGTTTCATTATTACTCTCATTGCGTCGGCTATTGAAGCAGTAGCCTCATTCAGAGCCCCCTGAAAAGAGCCCTTGAGGTGACCCGATTTTTCTGACACCATGAGGATAATGTCGACATCTTTGAGTATCCTCTTATTGAGGTCCACCGCAAGCTGCTCGTCAGACCGGGGGATATTTTTCTTCCTCGTGACCGGCTCCAGCCTAGCTCTAGCAGCTACATCGGCGATATCTTCCTCCGCCTTTAGGTATCGCTCCTTCTTTCGGAGTTCGATAACCGCTGCCTTAGTCGCAGCGGCACCCATGTACTCCCCAGTAGTTAGTGGGCGTCCTTGGTCATTCTTCTTCTTTGGCACATCAGGACGTGGCGTCGCTACCGCAATTGGAAGTTCTCCATCAGAGACAGAGTCTGCAGAGAGACACACATCCATATCTTCGTCACAGGTATACTGAAGAATTTACTGAGTGGTGGCTGCTTCCTCTCAACCGATACTACGGACACCAGAGTAGCCCCACTGGCTCCACTGCAGACAGATCCGGCGATGGCGCACGCTCCAATACCACAATTGGCAATCCTTTGCCCCCCCCCCCCCAGACGACGAGGGGCAACCCGAGCTCGGAGGCTCAGGGAGGGATTCTCCGGCGCCTGAGGTGCCGGTACCTTCCTGGAGTAATCGATTTTTAAGTTTTGCCTTCATCTTGTTTTTTACATCAGTTGTCCATGAGCAAGCTAAGGTCGTCAGTTCCGGGGTCGTCACATCCATATCGCATGAATGTTCAGAGATCCGTGTTCGTGTCAGTGTCGTCGTTTGAGGGTTAATTTCGTGCACAAATTTGCCGCCCCCCCCCTAGGGGGGCCTAGTCTGGTGTGCGGGAGCGAAATTTACCCCCAGACCACAGCGGCGTGATCTGTGGTTACGCGGGCATGGGCGAGAGCACGCTCTGTTTAGAGAGTCAGGCTGGTACTGATCGTTCACTGCCGTTATTTCATCGAGAGGGTTCAAACTTGACCTCTTTATAATATTACTATAGATTAGTAATTAGTGTAGATTGATTTTTTTTTAAAACAACGAAATAAAACATATGTTTCTACTATAAACAAATACGCAAGATAAAATATTTAATTTAATAATATTTTTAAACATTTTAGAATTTACGCAATTTCATAGCAAAATAATTTTACCATATAAATGTAAACGGTAAAAAATATCTCACGCATTTAATATAATTCTTAAAACACAGTAATAGAGTTCGTAGGTACAGTACGAGGAAACTGAGAAAAACTTTAATTAAAAGTCGACGAGAATTACAAAATAATATACCTCAACAGAATACAGACTTCTAAATTATTCACTCAGGCAAAGAAATGTAAATTTTCCTACCTGTAACAAAAAAAAGAAGATAATTCAACAAAAAACTTCTCGGAATTCCAACAGGCGACTTTATCAAGTAAAAAATTAGAATCAGAATAGCGAACTCGCTTAATTCTCTCTAAATCCTAATTAATCAACTTCATTTAAGTTTCTATTATATTCTAAACAATAGGGTATTGTTAAGTAAAAAGTAATTTTGTTACTTTTTAAACAGTTAAACTGGAATTATAAAAAAGAAACAAGTTGAGTTAATTATTTACATCCGTGGATACTTCCCTCCAGCTATTCTTTTTTGCGGGTTTTATTAACTTTTTACAAAACAACATAAGCACATTTTTCTAAAATTATTTTATTATTTTTAGGTGATGTACAGACAGATCGGATGGTCACTACCGGTCTACCCTATAGCCTCTTGACAATAAATGTCGATTAACATAATTGTTATTTGCGAAATAATTAATAAACGTTGGGACTTTATTATAAAACTAGATGGGCCCGCGACTCCGGCCGCGTGGAACTTAATGCAGAAAACAGTATTTCGTGTACTGTGTCTAATATACATTATATATACTCGTACGTAACTCAGGCCGTCATTCAAATCACAATATATTTATATAGAGTGGACCGATTTTAATAAAAGAAAAACTTAATATTATTCGCGGTTATGCTTTATGATTTTCTAGGTGAGTGGTTTTATCATGAACGTAGTACTTTAGCTGTGATGCGTGTCCAAATAAACAAACAGACATTTCTAAAAATGATTGAAATGTATTTTATTGAAGTCCGGTGAAGCTGTTAAGGCCTTGCTAAGCCAATAGCGTAGTCAGTTGGAGAAAGAAAAATTTATTTTATTATTTATTCCTAGATAACTGCAACATTTTTTTTTATAAAAACCTAATAAGTACAGAAAGATTCTTGTTTTGTATATTTTTCATTAAATCGATACATACGTCAGAACATACTTTTTACAATCGTTTTACAATTAATATTTTAGGTGATGTACAGACAGATGGTCACTATTGGTCACGTACTAGTCCGAATTATAATAACCTATTGACAATATAAGTTGTTTAACATAGTTGTTATTTGCTAAATCATTAATATGCATTAGAACTTTATTATAAAACCTCACACTTTTACCTTTATATTCGAAGTAAGTAATTACGCAATACATACTATTTCAATATGCGTATAACTTAATTATATAAATTAATTCAATTAATAAATAATTTATTTATTTTATTATTTTATTTTACGTATTTAATTCATATGGCAATCGTCTGTTATATGACTACTTAAAAATAGTTCCTTCATATAATCTACTATGTATGTTGTATGCAAGTCAATATATTTTGCCACTATATCGTATAAACATTGTCCTTGAAGGATCGGACCTAGGCCGAGGCTATCTTAGTACACGCTTAAATAAATCAACCAAAGAGATGTAGCGTCATTGATAAAGCACGCACGCACGTACCTGTAAACGTAAAAAATGCAGAAAAAAATGCTAAAGCGCTACACACTCGGCGAACGCGTAGCAAACAACATAAAACCCCCTATATTAACGGTACAAACAAAAACACTGTAAATTTGTTGTAGGAATACACGTAAACAAGCCGACAGCACTCGGTCTTTGTGGGGCAAATTTACTTGTATAATACGCGGTGGAAGGCCCGCGGATAAATTACTTTTTATTCTGTCACTATATTTTAGTGTTCCCAGCTATTTAGCTCGGTTGATTCATATTTCTACACAGAGCACCTTATTATGTAAATTGTTTGATATTTTGTTTTATTATTTTTTGTTTACGTCTGCTGTAATTTACTTAACTCAACCTTTGGTGTGTTTAAAAAAAAGAATAATGTTATATTTCATCTACCAATAACGTAATTTAATAAAACTCAAGAGATTGTTTCTGTTTGTTTTAACGTGTTTATTTCTGGAACTACCAGTCTGGTCTAAAAAAATATTTTTGCGCTTTATACTGTTTTTATTTGCGAAGGCTATAGATTATCTAATGTAATGTCTACGATCATTACTAATAATTAATATACAACATGTAGATCAGGCAGTATGAAATAGCAATTCAGACAAACCGTGCGTGGCGGCGCGAGTTACATGTGCTGCAGGAGGAAAATATGAAATGCGAGTAACAAATACTAATAAAAAAATAGTTTAACTGAAAATAATTCCTCAAGCATTTGTGAATAAGTTAATTTTGTTTACTGCCAAAAAAAGTTACTGTTTGTATATTTCAATAATTTTGTTTAACGTTAATTGCAAATTGTGAGAACTAAAATTGTACATCTTATTTAACTTAAACAAGTATGAACTGAAAACACTTTTTCCAAAGTAACATTTCAATTCAATTATAAAATATTAATTAAATATATTAGTTTTTAAAACTTCTCGACAGATGGTGTCAGTGCTAATTAAAATCGCGCTATCGTAGTTCAAATAGGAAAAATTTAAATGGAACTTGTACAACTAATTATCGAATTGCAATATGGGATTGTAATCGTAACAAAATGATAATAATATACTAGCAATTCGCTAATTCGACCAATTCGTACGTGTTAATAATATTATAAAGAATGTGACAATAAAGTAATAATTATTAGCCCGGAAGTAAAAATTCTGTCAGTGAATGATTTTTTAAAATCAGATCAGTCTGTTTTACAGACTATCTCCTATAATTTTATTTATTTTTGACAAATATATTCATACGTAAATATATACCCTGTGAGTATGTTAGTTCAAAAAAAGTTTCACATAATGGTCAGTTTATAAAATTAAAAGTAATCAACTTGCGGTATTTAAAAATATAAAAATAACCTCCTGTATACCTATCTAAAGTTACTAACAATTCACCAAGTAAATCATTGAGTCTTATGCTTAATATAGCCTGTTATTCTCAATGAAAAAGGTACGTAATCATGGATACAGAAAGGTAGTGAAAAGAAAGGGAAATTTTGTAGGAAAATTAATCACAAGTATTCACAAAGCGAAGCCGTAGAAGAGAAACATAGAGAAACACCTTAGCGATTTTATCAAGATAACGCGAAACCATTCATCACTCGAGTGAAGAATTGCGTATTATACATACATTTTTGGTGCAAGTTACAGGATAAGGCGAGAGTAAATATCCATAAAGATGCAAGTCTTTTTTGAAGTAAAACTTCTTAGGGCTTTGAAATTCTGATACGCAACATTATTGTGTGACGAAGAGTGATGGGACTAAACATTGTGTCGGGTAGAGTGGAAGCTGTATCTCGCTTGCCTTCGGTTATTGGAGAACAGTCAGATGTACGCTTTTCTCACTTTCTTTTTGAAGGTTTTAGTTGCACTGCGTGTGAACTACACTCAGGTTTTTTTTAAATAACTCCTTATTAAAAAATCCATTTTTAAATCTGACAATTATTAATTCTATATTAACATATAAGTCGTGATGACCTAGTGATTGAGCGTGTGGAATATCAAGTTCATGTTCGTAGGTTTAAAACCCGGTGTGCACCAACAAATTATTTGGAATTTGCGTATATGTAATAATTAAAGTTGGTAACACTGTCGGTTGACGGTGATGGCAATATCGTGAGGAAATCTTACCCTGAGAAATGTATTTATAGTACCACAGTATGTGAGAAGACATATTACTGTGGATTGATCGAAGTTTGATATCGCCAATAGGTCATTAGCTGATAGCGCCTATATATTCTTTCGGGATTGCAGTGGGTATCTTACAGCCTGTTGTGATTATAAAAATATTGATATATACTACCAGGCGTTCCCAACTTTATCTGCGTTTATTAAATTAAATTATAGCACCGTACATTATTATAGTGCGATTGTATCAGTCTAGTTATTAGATGCTAAGACGTTTTCAAATTTACTTGAATACTTATCTATATTAATATATAAAGCTGAAGAGTTTGTTTGTTTGGTTGAACGCTATGATCTCAGGAACTACCAGTCCGATTTGAGATAGCTCATTTATCGAGGAAGGCTATTGGCTATATATCATCACGCTAAGACCAATAGAAGCAGAGCACCAATGAAGAATGTTTCAAAATCGGGCACTTTTTTCCTTTTGAGAGATTTCGTTAGTAGTAGTAATAATATTCGTTCAATAGGACAGGCGAAGGAATTAATCCATACTGCCAATTCTGAAGTTGTCAATATAGGTATTTCTTATATATCCTTTAATCAATTTTATTCCATGTCTAAGTTACAATAAAGGCATAAGCGCCAAATCTTCTATATAATATGTCGTACATTATTTTATCCATCATTATTATTTTCTTAGTCTTCATAATCATAAAACAAAATTGTTCAAATAAAGATTTCGTTAGCGTTAGTATTATATACGTTGCCATGGTAACGTGGTAAGTTTCTATCGCAAACATTTTCGAAGTTTATTTTGTTTTCCTATGGAAAAAGTTTATACTACTTTTATTTCTAATTTTTTATTTGTTCTCTATTACGTATTATAAAAATAAAGTTTATGTATGTACAATTAAAATAACAACTTTTTGATGAATGGCTAAGGCTACAAATGAACAAAAAAAAATTTCTTTATACTTTGTCTATATTTTTATATTAGTATATTTCTCTGTTTGTTTGTTTGTTGCGGGTAATCTCCAAAACGGCTGGACCTATATTTACGGGAATTTTACTTTTTACTGCCAGATAGCCGAAATTATAGCGGTTGACATGTTCTATTTTATTTGTCCGCGGTTTCGTCCGCATGGCTATTTCCAAAATGGTTGGACCGATTTTCACGGGGTATTTACTGGTAGATAACAGACCTTATAAAAAGTAATTTAGGTTTTTTATTCGCCTTCGGCCGCAGTGGAATATCCGTAATGCTTGAACTGATTTTCACGGGACTTTCACTGGAAGATAACTCACCTTATAAGAAGTAACTATTTTATTTTGTTTCTCAAGACTTTGTCCGCAATATCCTACTATCTCCTAATTGATTGGACCGACTTTCACGGGGCTTTTACGGGCAGATAACTAGCGGGCTCGGAAGACGTTGTCCCGCCCGGATAATAAAATGAAAACTTTGACAAATTATACCTAAACCTTCCCCATGAATTATCATTCTATCTACTGGTGAAAACAGCATGAAAATGGTAGTTTTTGACTTTATCGCGAACAGATAAGCTGACAGAGGACTTTTTTAACCGACTTCGAAAAAGGAGGAGGTTACTATGTTCGGTTGTATATATTTTTTTCATGCATGTTAATCGATATTTTAGTTAATTATGAACCGATTTTAATGATTCTCTTTTTATTTGAATTGGTACACTATGTAGTGATTGACTGCTACCTATGTATTAGTCCATGTGAAATTGATGACGTGAGACGTGTGCCTTACTGACTCCAAGAATAAATATACATAATTGAAAGTCATATATTTGTATGTAATATGAATTATATCATCTTTTTGGTCAATTTGGCGGCCATATTGTTTTATTTACCACGTTTGCTTCTACATAACTCAGTTATTATAGCAACGTATAAGAATAACTTAAGTATATCGACAATACGGGCATACTATATCTATCTATAAAATAAAAGATTTAAGATATATTGTTCGATAATGTATAGCTTATCATTTTCATTACTTTCTTATACAGTGTTAGTGAGCACTGAGTTTGGTATATAGTAGGTTGAAGTTCCAGGTATGTTGCTGATGATAAATCCCATCCCATTCGATATACTATTAGTATTCATATATCTAATGTACACGTTACATGTTACAGTAGATGGCGTTCGTATCGTAGTTACAAATGTTTTTGAAAAAGCGTTTCTGTAACATTTTTTATTAATACATCGTTTAAATTGACCAAAATATAAATAAACTAGCTGTTACCCGCGGATACGCACGCGCTTTTTAAAAATTTATTAAAGAAATGTAAAATTGTGAGTGGGTGTGTACATGACAGAAACGCTTTAACAGCTAGTTTATTTATATTTTGGTCAATTTAAACGATGTATTAATAAAAAATGTTATTCACCAATTTCTTAGAACTTATCCATTGGACCATACGATAACCCGAACCGCGATGTTACGCACAAGTAAAGCGGACTGTACATAAACATTTAGAGTAATATATCAAAACCAAAACGTAGTTTCATTGGAACAGCGCGATATTAAACATATTATATGTTTGTAATATTATTTCGTAAATAGACAACTTCGTGTCGTATTAAAACACTAGTGATCAACGAGACGTAAATATATTATACATATACAACGTGTTTATATGTAGAATGTATATAGAATGTTCAAATCAATACTAAAATCTGTCACAAACTGGTCGTCCCATGTTTCATGATTCAGTAAAATCAGTAACAGTTTTTTAGGTGTGTTAGGTTTTACAACAAAGTCCCAAAGCTTATCTTTATATATAAATTTCTTCTGCACGTGTGTATGTCACTGAACTCCTCATAAACGGCTGGACCGATTTTGATGAAATGTTGTGTGCGTGTTCCAGTGGATCCGAGAATGGTTTAGATTCACAATTGGACCTGGTAGGTGGTGCTGCGGTTGAATTTTAGGACTTCTTTATTATCAAGGCAGGACAACGTCCGCCGGGCCCGCTAGTTAATATATATAATTTGCTAGGCTGTAAGTTTAAGCACCACGTCAAACGAGTTTTAGTGTCAAAAGACTATTATAGAGTGGATCAATATATTATGGTGAGCTCTAGAATTGACTTCATCTAAATATTTAGGTGTGTTAAAAAAAACCAGATCGAGTTTCTTGCCAGTTCTTCTAGATGGGTGGGTTGTTTTCTGAACCGGTCGTAGTTTTTACGTGCATAAGTACCCACGACCTGATTGAATGAAGTATTTCTAAATTCAAACAACCAAACATTGGTCGTATTCTTTCTAATACGCATGTATTAAAATCTATTCTCTCTTTTTTCTCGATTA
Organism: Antheraea pernyi; assembly: GCA_015888305.1. Lineage (NCBI taxonomy): Eukaryota > Metazoa > Arthropoda > Insecta > Lepidoptera > Saturniidae > Antheraea > Antheraea pernyi. The sequence goes on from MU158757.1 coordinate 883,151, forward strand.
AAACTCTATTTTAAAAATATTATGTGTATTGGGTGAGCTGCTATCGACCTGCGTCCGTGCTTTTGACTATATCTGGGAGTTACTAATGACCTCAAACGCCATTGGTTGAAGTTATCGGCTGTTCATGCATCTCAACACTATTTGTCCCGGTGTGAGACATCAATGGTTCAACCAGTTGCGACCCGATGAAACTTTTCATTATTCGTGACTTTTGACTTTTAGAGATAGGCTAAATTGCGACCAACATGTAAAACTGAGAATTATTGAAATACTAATAGTCACCCGCGACTCAGTCTCTGTTTCATAATACATTATCGTCGTATAATTGTATTCCGGTGAAGCTGTTAACCCTGCTAGGTCAATAGCGTAGTCAGTTCGAAAAAAAAAAAAATCTTCGTATAACTCTTGACGGCTTATGTATTTCAAAACAGCTCTTTTAGATGACAGGATTATATCCAACCTTCTTGATACTTATCGTTATTACTGCTAATTTCAATAATGCAATCGTAACTTATCTATGTATTATTCTAATCAAAATCCGTTCAGCAGTTTTTGCGTGAAAGATTAACAAAAATTCATTGGCTCTCTCAAACTTTCTTGTTCATAATATTGATTATAGGATGACTTATTTGATAGCGCGTTTGGACACGGCGTCAATGGACGTAGGTTCGAATCCTTGGAACTGAGTGGGAGTTTCTCGTGAAGGGGAACACCGTGATGAAGCCTTAGCATGGTGGTAGGGCTTTCTACAAGTCCGTCTGGCTAGCTACCACCCTCAAGTTGAAAATCTGGTTCCAAGCACCTGTTGGTGTGTTCCGGCATACGCACTTGAGAGCTAGCGCCCTCTAGGTTTAGCGTATATAGACCACATCGTCATTTAAAAAAGTATGTTATTTACACGCGTTAAAAGTTATACTTCTTTGGCGTAACAAGATAAAAATCAAAAACTGTATCTTTCGCCTTATTCTAAGTTTGTAGAAAAAACAACACTAACAATAGAAAAAAGGTATTTAATACATTGAAAGTTTTAATACAAAGGAATACAAGCAACAAATACAAAGAAACAAAATTTTGACTATATAGCTAACTTCAGGGTTCGTGACGGTATGCGCGCTCATCGAAATAGCTTCAGGGTGTCGGTTTTTCGTGACGGTGTGCACGCGCATCGTAAAAATTTACTCTGATCATTTTTCCCTAACGCGCCAAAAATAGTATAACTTCAAAAAGATGAGATTGTGGTTAAAGGGTCTAACCTATAAAATATATGAAAAAACTGTGTGTTTCCAAATACTGTTACAGTACACTGCTATAAGATACAGCACTCCAATTAGACTGTAATTTTGGAGGCATTTCAATATACAGCTCTTTGTAATGAGGCAGAACTGTATTATTTTAAAATATCTATATATTAATACGTGAAGCCTAAACTTTGTATCCCTTTTTAACGGAATTGGGCGAACGGATGAACGTGAAATTTGGCATAGTTAAAGTTTATATGGAGGAGAAGTGCAGGAACCTATTTATTTTATATAAAATGCATTACAAGTATATTAAATTAATTAAAATATAAATTACTCACACTACTGCTAGAATTTTACACAACATATACACACATGTAAATAAAAAAGACATTTTGACATCTGTCATAAAGGACTTCAAAAAAGGTTGTGAAGGAGGTTGCTATGCTCGACTGTAAGTATTATTTTACTCTTACTTTCCAAATACCCTTTTTCATTCTACATTCAACAATGATATTATAACATGCAAATATTATTATAATATTTATCCCTTTAAAAAATCAATGAACTATGGTCGAATGTCGACCGCTGGGCGCCCACTAGTATTAGTTATAAGGCATAAAAGGATAGAATAGCATAATTTAGAACATATTAACAGTGTTCAAATCCTGGTGCATTGTTTAATTGATCTTGAAGATAAATTGTCATGCTCCGAGCTATCAAATTTGACACAAAGTGTCTAATCGGTGCCGCGGTGGGTTATAATTATAATTGATACCGCGTCGTGATTGGTCTGTCTGTAATGGCTTTAAGCAATAAATTATAATTGGAATGTTATTGTGTATTAATAAATCATATTAGCCGTATGTATTTCGCAGTGTTTCTATTAACACAAGGAAAATATCAAATACGTTTGGTTTAATTATCAGACCTAGGAATCGTCATTGGTATCCTTCATTTTTTATGTATTATAAATGACAATTCTGTCCATTACAGCTTTTTTTTTCTCGAACTGACTACGCTATTGACCTGGCAAGGTCTTTATAGCTTCACCGGACGACTAAGGCGAGCGCATAAGGCACTCAGCCGATTTTATTTTTAGGTAACACGCTCAATGATGCACGGCACATCTCGGCTTCGGCTGTTACCTGAGAAGTCATGGTCTGACCTAGCTAAACTATTCTAAGCTATTCATACATATATTCATTTGTGAATCATACAATCAAAATTGCATGATTCACAAATGCATACGTGTATATCGGAATGAAACGAACTAAACTATTCGATTCAGTTCGATAAGGGAAAAAAAACAAATATCTTCCACCATGTGCATGTATGTACACGTGTCTGAGAAGTGCCTATAAGAGCACTTCCAAATCGAAAATTGCTACTACCAACCTATCCTAGTTTCGGCATATATACTTGAGACAACTCTCTCGAATTAGTGTGTTACCTTCAAAGGCAATATCGTTATGTTTAGGTCAGATTGTGGACAAACGCTACTGTTTAGAATACAAAAAATAGGAAAACATTCTAGTATTTAATTCATGCCGGTCTTTTACAAAATCTGCCTTATCTATATTTTGTGAACATGAAGTATATTATCAAGGATGTGTTGGAAGAGTCTAATTAAGATATTGAATTTCTAAAACTTCATCTATAGTGGTTTTTAAGGCACTGCCCGTTTTTGTAATATCAGGCTGGTCATGATTTGTCGCGATGAACTGCTTAACTTTTGTCTTTAAATCTTAAATTCCGAGTAGTCGTACAACCTTAAAGATGCGTACATAGTACATATATACAAATTTTACTGGTCATAACAAAGTAACAATCTAGCTTGCGGCATTACAAAAATTAAATATTTAAGTCAAGTTGCGCCAGTCTCTCTGAACTTCTAAAATACCATTAACATGTCAAGAGTCAAATAAAAAAGCCCTATGCCAGAAATGGTGTTCTCATATAAAATGTCCCCAGCAACAGAACAAAGACGGACGCATAGAATATTAGTGTGAATTTATATCCATCCTTGTTCCCTAGCCGCGGCATGTAAAGGAATTCGTATTTTCTACGAGCGACTCACAGAGTCTTAGAACGGTTAACTATTTACCTTACTATGCGTACTATCTTTTATTTTATGACAAAATTAGCTTCTGCCCGCGACTTCGTCTGCGTGGAACGGCGGTAAGTGCAAAGTAGCGTACACTATAATATTGAATGGTTACCGATTACGCAACGCACGCAGCGGTAGCTCTCAAAAGAAAAGAAACCAGAACTTGAAAGATTCTTCATTGGTGCTCCGCTCCTATTGGCCTTAGTGTGATTATATATAGCCTACACATATCCATATATATATATATGGATATTACATGGATATTATATATTAGATGATATAAATCCTCGATAAATGAGCTATCTAACACTAGTAATTTTTCAAATCGAACCAGGTGTTTTTGACATTAGCGCGTTTAAGCAACTCTTCAGTTTTATAATTTTACTAGCTGACCCGTGCAAGTACGTCTGCATCGAATAGGTTATGTAATTATTTACGACATCACATTAGAAACCTCAAAAATTACAGTATTTCTCCACTATTTAACGGATGTTATTGTACATATAAAACTGCCTCTCCAATCACTCTATCAATTAAAAAAACCGCATCAAAATCCGTTGCGTAGTTTTAAAGATTTAAGCATACATAGGGATATAGGGACAGAGAAAGCGACTTTGTTTTATACTATGTAGTGATAAATATAAAATAACCTGAGCTTTCGATCGAGCTTTTTGAGCGGGATGAGTGTGCTCTAGGAGGCTAAACCTGAGAATCAGTCTTCCCTAAGGCTTCATATTACTACCTTATGGCACATAGTCGTCGTCAAGTGAGAGAATAGCCACCACTAGACTTATGGGACAAGGAAAGAAGGTGGTGCTAACAACAATAACATTGTTCTCATTATGGTTTATCAGAACTAGAGTTGTTTTCGATTTTAGGTGATGATGGATGTGTACTGCAGTACATACTTAAGGTTATATGAACTGAATACTTGTTTGGTAATTTTCATTTCTTTGACGCAAAGTGATATTTATTTATTATTAGTGCACACAAAGTTAGGGATAATTTATATTGAGCATGATATAATTTATCTAAACATTTTTATACCAACAATTTGAATGTATTTTCAAGGTCTGTATCATCTGATGGAACAGCGTTTTTGTTTCCGACTCAAATTAAATTAACTTGTCTTTTATAATTGTCTATATGAGGATGATATTCGTATTGGTTATTTATTTAATTAAAAGAAATCTACAGTTATTCATTCCAGAAGCATTGAAAGGTAAATGTTAGTTTGCCAACATGATTTCAGTATATATTTACGCTTCACATTTATATTTTTTTATTATATGGTTAACCCAAATTATTGTATATAAAGTAAATTATCAAAAATACCTAATCAATAACTAGATTATGTAATATATAAGTGAATAAAAATGAAAGTAAAACCAAATACTAATAATAACAAGAGCAAATAACTATTTTGGTACTATCGCACCAGAACAAATGATAATATAAGTGGATATGTGTATGGCTGCGTATGTGTTTAAATGTGTATGTGAGAATGAATGTATATATGACTAGTTGTGCCCACGACTTCGTCCACGTGAATCCTGATGTACAAAACAATGAATGATAAAGTTATCTGAACGTATTTAGTCCATTTGCTTATATACTTACTTATATACTTAATTCGCGGCGCCATTAACATTACAATAACTTTTGATAGAGTGGACCGATTTTAATGAAACAAAGACTAAGTTACTCCCAACGATATGATTTTCTTATAAGAGTTTTATGTGTGTTACTTTAGCAGTGATGCGTGTTCATACAAACACACAGACAGACATTTCTAAAAATAATTGAATGTATTGTATTGCTCACTCCTAGACACCTGCAACAATCTTTTTACCGAAAATCGAAAAACTACTGACACTTTAGATTTACATTCTTACTATATGAATAGAATTAGGAGTCTGCCTTCGAGATATGGTGAGTAAATCTTTTTATCGTACCTTCGCCTACACTTATTAAAAATATCCTTATCTGATTGTATATGTGAGCGCAACTTACCGTTACTGATAAGCTTATTATAGTTTTGATATTGAAGAACATACTATCGGAGCATCATTTATGCACTATTTATATGGAACGTGCATTTTTTTGTATTTGATAAGTTTTTTAAATATAATCACACCTGTTATTAATCGACGCTATAATATAAACCGTATTGCTTTTTACGTGCTCTCGTAAGATACCTTAATTGATGACAAATCTTAACTTATGTTAAGTTACTATATACTAGTATATACTATATACTAGTGTATACTATACTAGAAATAACTATGGTTTCATCAGACCATTGTCCTTCACTGAAAACTATGGTACATTGTAGGTAATTGCACCTAAATCGATCGAAACTCATGATTACCCAAGAATATATTACTCAAAGCTGACCAACACTACACAAAACAGAACATCTTTTTCGAAAAGGGTTAATAGATACGAACGAAGCAAGTAAGGTTACAAGGATAATAAAGAGTAATGGTTCGTGATTGTATCTACGTAGCTTAGCGTGAAAAGGCGCCGTAACAAAGATAATACATGTTCGCGAATATGTTTACACACGCGTTCGTTTTTCTCAACAGCCGTATGTCAGATCATAATAATGGAACACTCGCATAATAAATGGGGACACGTTCTTAAGGTAACATCGCTCTTTCATTTTTCGCACGCTCGATTAATCTTCTACGTACTAGCACATATAAGCTTTCGGTTATTCCAAGTGTATATCGACAAATGGGTCTGAAATTTATTGTCTTTCGACAGAACAATGCTCAGGACTCGATCAGTCTGAACTGTGAGCGTAAAAGTAATGTTTTTCTTTTACCCACAAAAGCTTATACTCGTATTTTATTTATATGTTAATAAACTTTCTAGCAATTTCACAAGTTGGAATCATTTTATTCTTTTGACGTGATAACGTCTTATAAATCGATAAATGCCGGCTGCATGCACAGAAAAGCATGACTCATTGTCACGTTCCGTCTGAGCCGAGCGTGCAAGCGAGAGCGCGGAACAAGCGATATAAAAACGCGATCGGCCTAAGCGTTCGGCTCGTGACGCATCTATCTCTCTTCCACTCCATCGGCCGATGCGTTCGAATCGTTATCATGTAAAATTATCGTTCGTAAACCGACTTTACAAACAATCAATTTTTTATAATTTCTCGACGCTCTGAAGGAGTTTTTTAATTATACTATTTATTATTAATCAAATTCTTCTAGGAGAAAGTAAATAAGTTATTGAAAGGCGGGCAACGCGTAAGTGACACCTCTTTTGTTGCAAGCGTCCATAAGCAGCGGTGATTGCTTATTTAACATCAGGCGGCCCGCATGCTTGTTTGGTGCAATCGTGGTATATAAAAAAAGATTTATAAAAACGTCTAAATTTTTATACGTTTTAGACAGAGCATGTCTTTCAAGTGCAAACATCTTTAGCCGTGGTGAGTGACTTTTAGTAGGGATAATACTTATGGGTTCGCGTCACCGATGACCTCGACATGCTCGTGACGTATGGCGCTTGCGCCAAACTGGCGACGCGTATTATGGCGGCCTATGTACATGTAATATTAATATTTTGTATCGAGCTTGTGCAACCCAAGCCAAACATATGATATGTTTGATTAATGAATAAAGTGTATAAAATATATATAATTATTGCTTGGAGTGCCAATAGATGTGAAAACTACACTAATGTAAATAATTTCAATTTACAAATTATGAAACTTAAATAATTTCAGCCATAGTTGATTTAAAAGTTCAAAGAACACATACAGTTACTCCATTGTTTTGAGTTTTTACTACCTCGATTTTTTTTTGTGTAACTAAATTTAATATGAACCTTACTGTTGCTTCTACAATGTAACTTGTAGACTTGAAAGACGTAACGAATACATACAATTAGAACCGAGTTAGAGAACCCTCAACTTAAACCAACAATTTATTCAATTTTAATATATTAATAGTACATTTAATATAGATCGTTTATTACAGAACTTAAATATATATTTAAATTTAACAAATGAGAAATGGATTCCACCCAACTCGCTACCAGAAGGAAAGCTCTAAGAAGGCTGGTCGCATTATCACGTTGTATAGCAATGCTTATACGATGACCGGGATATTATCCGGCCCTCTGGTCGCAACACGTATGAACCAAACTACTCGCTAGTGTTTTGAAGATTTTGTGCACACTCGAACCCCATGCTCCTTGTCATTGTCATCTTTAAATTGTTATATCATACCAAGTCAACGACCAAGGTATATATCATAATATTAAACTTAACACTCATTTCACATTTATGTTATTGATGCGATTCTAAATATATTATTAGTATAAATAAATAAATATATCTAAAAACAATTCTTTAATTCTTTATTCATTTAAGCATTTCACTGTATGGAACTGACTAGAAAAGATAATGATTAAAATACTGTGTTGTTGGATGATTTTGCAATTCTTGAGTCGTTTGATAAAGCATATTATTTTAAAATACAAAATGGTGGTAGAGCCACGCTGAATCTATTACTGGTTTTAGCATGAATGGGTTGGCTCGCCCGAGGTAGTACCACCCTCTCATAGAAAACCGACGTGAAGTAACAGTGCTTGCATTGTTGCGTTTCGTTCGTTCAGTGAGACCGCTGGAGACCCACCTTCCCTCCTCTCTCCTCTCTCCTCTCCCTTTCCCTCCCCTAACCCTTCCCTCCAAAAGATGGCAACGCACTTGTGACTCCTCTGGTGTTGTTAGTGTCCATGAACGGTGGTGATCACTTAACAGCAGGTGACCCACCTGTTCGTTTGCCACCTATGAAATAAAAAAAAAAAAAATTAAATAAACTTCAACTATATTAGAAGAAAATAGGGTATCAGTAGAAACTTCACCAGTATTATTTTAATAAGATCTAATGTTGGAATTATTTAATCAATACAAAACTAAGAGGTATCAAAATTATATGTAATGTAGAAATATGTTTCTGTATGTAACTCATTCATGAACATTTCCTAAATTATATACCTACATTATTGTCTAAATTATCCTGTTCACGTATAATTCAGTTGAAACGAAACAATTAGATCACTATACAATAATGACATATTACCAGCTGATTATCAATCAATCTGAACGTAACAAGTTCAATTTGAAACAATAAACTTTACCCATAACAGTTTGCAATACAATTACGCTATAATTATCCTTTAATTAATAAATCGAGCAAATTATCGCTTTTCTACCCGTATAAATTAACATAGCACGTACATCAATGTATGAAACACAAAGAAATACAAACGGCCATTCGTTTTCAATTTCAACTAATTAACTCAATTTAATTGCAATAAATGCGAGTCAATATCTCTTTTATCAATGGAAAGTTGACGTATTTAAGTGACATACTTGTATCAATGCAATGGTCGCTGAAAAAGTTACCATAACTTCATATATATGTTATAAAATCAACTCACTTTTCACGTCTTCCTGTTTTTTCATTATTTCTTCTAAATTATGTAACAGATTTGGATGCGGTTTTCACTATCTCTTAAGGAATTTCTTCCCAAAGGTATTTATACATAAAACATGTATATTACTTTTATATATAGTAGACAAAAGTCGATGTATACTAACGATGTCGTAAGTTTTTGGGCGCCAACATTGGTAAGCCTTAACGCATCAAAATAATGTACTACGGAATTTTACATCTTAGAAATTCCTGTAGAGAATTCTATAGTGGTTTATGTCTATCTACTAAAGATAGTCCACAGTAATGTATTTTATCTTTTACATATTATTAAAAAGATGCTATTTTTATAAATATGGTATTAATTAAATCAAGTCAATAAAAAATACTTTATTCCATTTAGACCCTGAGAAGGCGCTTATGAACTTCAAAGCTGTTTAGACAAAGAAACAAGGTTCGAGAAAAACCGGCAAGAAACGCGATTTGGTATATCTTTCCATGATATATACTTTTATAAACAGAGTTACATTCGTTTTTAGTGAATGCACAGAGATTGACGGCATTTCTAGACATCACCATCGTTCACACATTATTGCACCATATAATAGTCTTTAGACATTAAAACCCGCTTTACATGGTGCTTGAACTCACTATCCGGCAAATCGGTAAGGTGTTTTACAATTCTTATGTAAATAAACACTTTCGTTACGTTGTGAATCTAATGTAGTTCAAAATTACTCCTTACAACTTGTCATTCTAATGAATATCTTAGAAGAAGAGGCTAGATAACTATATTACATCGATTCGAAGACGGCTTGAATCGTTCGTTGTAAATAAATTTCAAGTGAAACACATTCATCATCTGTCATGTCATTTATTAATAAGATGTCAAAGTTTTTGTACCTACTCGATTATTTATACTGTATTCTCTTATTTAATTCAAGACCGTAGAACGAGAAAGATAATAAAGACTTTTCTGAGTAAGAATTATTTTCAATACGATCGTATAAATAAAATTTAAATCATTCATAATCCCATATATTATTGTGCTTACTATATAAAGTGCTTAAATTTGCATTCTAATTCGTATCTGGTTATTTATTGGCAGGTAACTCAATTTACGGTACAAAATGTATTTCGTATTCTACGTGAATTTCATTAATCGGACCTCTAATGTAAAGACTACATTTATCTCGAGTGAAATAAGGTTATTTGAGTTAAATGAATGAATGAAACTTACGAATGCTGAAAATAATGAATGATTGAATGAAAAACGAAATTAAATGAATGCAAAATACGGAGAAATTAAAACTGTTATTATACATAGTGAAATGTTAAATCGTATTTGAAAAACCAAACCATTGTGTTTTTAAGAATAATAATTGTATTAACCGACTTCGACAAAGGAGGTTACTACGTTCGGTTGTATATATTTTTATTTTTTTATGTATGTTAATCGATATCTCAGTCAATTATGAACCGATTTTATTGATTTTTTTTTATTTCATTGGTTATATTCAGAGGTGGCCCTATAGAAAATATTTAATACCTAAGGGGGTGAAATATCGTTTATTTGATTTTCACCCACTTCGTCTCTACATATTTTCGTAAAATTTGAACCCATTTATTATAACCCATTAGAAACTAGGTATATTTATGCACACTAAGGATGAAAAAATATATTTTTTTTACGAAAAAAAAATAAACCGCCTTTTCACATCGAAGGCGGTTTTTTTTTGTAAAATTCTTTTTTTATTGAATATAAATTACACCTACTGGTGAAAATAATCCATTAAATTCTATAAACATACCAGCGATATGTTCGGTGGATTTTGCTATAGGTAGTTTCTTAGGAACTCATACTTCTCTCTCTTCTTTGTCTAAGGGGATGAAATTTCAAAAATGCTTATCTGTATACCATTTTGTGCTTCTAGACCCATCAGTTTAAACTATGTATTGTCCCCCAGACAATGTTAAAAATGTCGGTAAACAGTATTAGGCAATGCTTTGATATAATTAGCAATTGAAAAAATAATGACTATGTAATATATCACACTCATTTGTAAAAGCAAAACATCATGCAAATCTAACGGTGATTTGTCACTAATCCTGCTTGTCCCATATCAACGTAACGACCACGTAACCCTTATAGTTCCCATCCCCGATCCTTCAAAGGAAATTGTCTTTAACTAAAACCATTTTCCACCCAGAAACATGCCTACAACACTTTATGAATCGCCGAGCCGTGCAATTTAGACCCGGATAAGTTTGTACCCGGTAGCTAATCTCAAGAGCCTATTCAAATTGTGCGTAGATATGTGTAAAGCTTATCAAGTAACGGAGAGCATCTGTTTGTTCGTAATAAGTTCTTCCATACAATTTGATGCCATAAATCATAATTTAAAATTTGTGGTCCATCTAAGCCTTAATGACTGATGAGTCGAATTAAGGGAGGTTTTGGCGAGATCTTGGAATGTCGCGTAGTGTGTTTTATATTTTATTCATAGTCTTGCGCTATTTCACTCTATATTTTGTAATATTGGTGGTGTTTTACGTAACATACTTTGGTTATTGCACACATGTGAAGTGTATGGGATATAATAACACAGAGCATAGAATCTGAATTGCCATAAAAACTCCCTGGAAAGTTCTAATAAGACGGTCACCATCTTGTTAGTTTATTGAATTAATTTTAAATTAGTTAATCTAGATATTTAATCATTTTAATTTAAGTGATAGTGCAAATGTATTTAATAGAACAATTGTTTCCCTTAATTTTTAATCGTTCATAAGTTTTTAAATTTCTTTAATGTTGTAATACATGCAAAATTTGAAGATTATAAAAAATAAATTAAAAGTCTTATGAATGGTAAAATTTGCACTTCGTTCACTGTGTATGAGAACGGAAAATCTAAAAAAATTTAACGATCTTATATAAACAATTAAAAAGTAAATTGTAAAGTATTTGCTACTTTTTGTTACATAGTCAATAACGCTTGAAAACATAAATTATCTGTTTTAATAATAATCATTACTTTTATTAATGTAAAAGATACACAAAACGAAACGCCAAACAGGCCTTACTCCTACTTAAGTACACGGAAAGTTTTATTTGAAGAATTGTGGGACACGCGCAATCCACTAATTAAATAAACGGTTCAATTTAACTAGTTTGTTTCTAAGAGTGGGCGGGTCGGGTTGACCAGGGCCTAATTGTCCCAACAGTTACGCTTCAAAGTATGATTTCGGGTTTAATTAAGACGTTTTAAGTTATTAAATGATTATGTTGTTTTGGGATCATTAGTTATTATTTAGGTTTGTGGATGATAAATGTTATTTTGACGGAACAAATGGAGTTAAAAGGATTAAATAGACGGAATAATTTATGAAATGTTTTGATGTTATGCGCGTGTAAATACAGTTACCTTTAAATCCATTGCTAATTGTAGTTTATAGATGAACATTATTATTACTCCAATGTACTAGGATTTAAAAAAAACTTATGTTTTTATACCACTTCATCAGTGTTGAAGTTTGGTGTTTTTAATTAATAAACCAAGATAAATCCTTAAACAGTTTTTATTGTATATATGCATTAAACATACAATTAAAAGAAGAGATGGAGAAGCAAAACTTACCCTCATTATCATATCTACTTTGCTGTATTAATAAGAACCTATATCCCTATTTTATAAAATAATTTTATACTAATTTTATATAGACTGCGTCAATTCATTTAATCTTAATTAATTGACAAGCATTCAGACACGAACACGTTTGAATATTGAATATTATTAATATATATTGAATATTAATAGCTGTGTACAGTATATGATATTACTTGATAAACTTCAAAAATCCTTTGTTAATGCTTACCTACGTTATAGTATAAAGAATGTCCTGTACATAGTTTCATGCTTCTAGACTAACCAACTTGAGCTGTTAAGCCTTAAGATTTTTTAAAGTAAATATAAAATACAATCTATCTATCTATACTATAATAAAACTGTAACAAAGCCAAATCTGTACATTCAATATTTTTTGAAAATTATAATCGGGATAGACTTTGTTATCAATATAGAAGCCAAAAATAACCCTATTAAAATTTTTGTCTGTCTGTCTGTCCCTTTGAACACGTATCACTCTGAAAGTACTGAACCAATTCTGACGAAATTTGGTACATGATAACTAATATTACAAGGTTACATCTAGGATACTTTTTGTCCCATAAAACGCAAGGGATTCTCCAGGGTAACTGACGAAAGTCAAAAATTTGTAGTTAATGAAATTCTTGACGGATTTTGGTAAATTTTCTTTGTGCTATATATAGCAGACAGATTAGCTAATAATTTAAGCTACTAACTTACTAAGTGTTCCGAACCGTCGACTCCGTCGGATCATACAATGTCCAGTAAGTTAATAACTGAGCTTCGGGCTACATCACACTTCTATGCGTAATTATCAACCACGTATGAACAATTTGTGTAAACGAAACTGTCACTTATATGTTGTTACATTTATTTTATGGTATAAAAAAATGTTTGCTAAACAACGGTGACAAAGAATTGTTGCTGGTGTCTAGGAACAAGTAATAGAATACATTTCAATAATTTTTAGAAATGTCTGCCTGGCTGTTTGTTTGTATGAACACGCATCACTGCTAAACCACTACGTTCACAATAAAACCTACGAAAATCATAAAGCATATCCTCGAGAGTAACTTAGTCTTTGTTTGATCAAAATAGGTCCACTCTATTAAAAGTTATTGTAATTTGACTGACGGTTCGAGGTAAGTACGACAAAAAAGTAGTAATATATACTAATACTATAATGCTGTAGGGTTTGTTTGTTTGTTTGGTTGAACACGCATCACTGCTAAACTACTAGGTTCATAATAAAACCTCACCAAGGAAATCATACGACCTCGAGTAACATTTAGCCTTGGTTTCATTAAAATCGGTTCACTCTATCTAAAGTTACGTAGGCGACTTAAGTACGAGAGAAAAGTAGATGAGTAAATGGATTTAGTATATTCAGATGGTTTTATTAGCCACTCTTTTTTACACAGGGTTTCACGCGGACGGAGTCGCGGGCACAGCTAGCTATATATATATATATCATTACATAGTATAAAATAAAGTCCCCTACCGCGTTGTCTGTCTGTCTGTTCGCGATAAACTCAAAAACTACTGAACGGATTTTCATGCAGTTTTCACCAGTGGATAAAGTGATTCATGGGGAACGTTTTGGTATATAATTTGTCAAGGATTTATTTTTAATAAGGGCGGGACAACGTCTGCCGGGCCTGCTAGTATATATATATAAAAATAAATTCATACACACTAATGTACAATTTTATCCTTCATATTCCTTGAATCATTTCCCCGGTCCACCATTATAATAAAAACACATAACCGCTAACTATTAAGCACCCGACTAGGACTGTTTGTATCGCCCGATCTTCAATATACATGATTGGGGTCGTTTTGGCCCTCGGGTTGATAGAGGTGCGGAAATAGCAATTTATGCAAAGGGTATTATGACCTATCATTGGTTATGGGATACCTCCGGTAGATTTATACCTTTATGATGCCCGCAGTAATCATAAAATAGCAAGGCACGTTTACTTATCGGGAAATCGCTCTTTGATACCTTGAAATCGGTACAGAATTGTTATGATCTTTAAGTTTATTGAAGTAATTATATTTAGTAAGAACGTTTTAATAATAATAAAAAATATATATGCTTTTAATTAATTTTTAAATATTTTGATTTTAGGGATTTGTCAACCTCACTTGATGTTTAATAACGAAGTAGTCTATTGTGATAATGATTTCCATAATCTGAACTTTTTAATTTAAAAACGGTTACTCATACTATAAATTATTTTAAACTTTGTAGATTTTAACGTTTTATCGCAACCTCACCAGATGTTTTTTTTAACTTTGTTTTTGGCAACCAATCTTTTAGATTATTACTGCCATTGTCGAGTAGCTAATAGTATTACTAGTTCTTCCATTCCATTTTTGGCAACCAGTCTTCTAGCAGACTATTACTGCCATTGTCAAGTGAGGATCGATATTACAAGTTTCTTGATATAATTTCAATGAACTAACAAGATGGTGGCCATCTTGTTAGCACTTTCCATGGAGTTTTTGTGGCATCTCAGAATTCATGGTCCGTGTTATTATTTTCCATTCACTTCACTTATGCACAATAAACAAACTATATTACATAAAACACCACCAATTTTACACAATATAGAGTCAAGTAACACAAGATTATAAATAAAAAATAAAATCCACTACATGACAGGCCAAGATCCCGTCAAAAAGTCCTCACCAGATGTTAAATGACTATAGTCTAAGTCTATGGTCTAGTCTAGTCTATGGTCTAAGATCGTGACATACTAAATCTACAGGCAGACTGGTTGTCAAGTCATTTGCTGGAATACATCTATAGGTGCTTGGAATTTAGCAACTTGGTGGTAGCTAACCAGGAAAGCTTGAATAAAACCTTATTTACATATATGTAATGTATAGGAAAAATACTAATTTATTTACACAAATTTCAAGGTTTTCAATACTAAAAATACTTTATTCAATGTAGGTCCTAAAAAGACGCTCATGAACGTCAAAACTGCCACCGGTTCGGAAAACGACACAGTCATCGAATCATCGAGAAGAACAGGTAAGAAACTCGACCGGATTTATCTTATTAACATCCATTTATTTATAATACATTAACATTACATTAGTTTTTAGTGGATGCAAAGAGATATACATCACTATCACGATATACATCACGATCGTTCTCATATTGATCCACTCTATAATAGCCCTTTGACACTTAAACCCGTTTGACATGACGCTTACACTTACAACCCGGGAACTCGTTAATATGCTTGGGAACTTTGTTGTAAAACCTAACACTATTACCTAAAACCTTTCTCAAAAACCTATTTATAACTTCCCGTAGCAAGTAGATGCTATTTTAAGCTTTATCTATAACTTTATAAAACTATATACATACAGTAGGTCTGAACGCATGCTCTAGATCCAACGGACAATCTTTATTAGTAGAAATATGTGCAAAACATAAACACGATATTAGGAATACTTAATATTCATAACTGTAATTTATCGTGACGAAGCAGTTTTAAATGAACCAATAATAACGCGGCAACAGACGCATAACTTGACACAGATGGAGAGTAAATTAGACTTCAAATGTATATAGATTACGTGTGTTGCAATAATTTCACTAAACAATTTTTTAAACAATCTCGTTCTTTATGCGCGACAGATGCAGTCAAACAGTAAATCATTAACATAGGGAATGATACAGAACAGACACATCACATTCAGACAAAATGTTCGACGTAAAACAGATTCGATGTAATAATTCTCTTATACTCAACTCGTTCAATCTTTTGAAATCCTACCAATTAATAGTTCAATATTGCAACAGAATTTAAAGTTCCCTATGTGTCTATATTTCAGCACGCAGTTATAGTAAGCAATATAGGTTCAGGTTTCAGAAGGGTATCAAAATGGCCGGTAATATTCGATTATTCTATTAAATTGGCCCATTTATGTAACTCATTCGTTCGCGTTTCTTTACACGCATATCTTTACTTAACAATGTCAAAACAAATAACTGAAATTAAGTTTTACCTTTTTAATTTTTTCACTAAGCCATTAACCGAAATAATATATTCGTTGACGTATACCCAGTGTGCTACATCACCTAGATAATGTATATTAATTACACAGGGTATTTTTGCATGTAACATAAATAATTAACACACCGGTGCTGCTAATTATAAAATATAATCTTTTATTGTACAGTTAAAGACGAAAGTTTTTCACTTTCATATGAATAGAATTCCGAGTTATAATAATAAAACATATAGTTTATAATAGAAGTGATCATTATTGATACAACTATTAATATGTAATACAATATTATAATACAATGATAACAGCTTATTGAGTGCATTATTATTCTGTTGTCAATTATCCGTTGTTCGTTATCGTTATTCAAAATAATAGATGACCCGTTTCTTCCCAACGTGTTAACAAGAAAGCATTATGCAATAAGCAAGAGATGTAAAAAGGACATTATTTAATGTCACAATACAAAGAGATATTTATTTCATTACCCTATCACTTATAACAGTAGCTGCAACATATAAAACAGCAGAATAACTAACAACAATTTGTCACAAACAATTATAATTATTGTATAGCAATACATAAGTGTAAATTATTAATTATATGACCGTTATTGATATATACGTATAAGGTTTACATATGTTATATATATTATTGTCAGCTAGTATGTCTTTAAGATCTTAACACTACTGAAATTACTCGTCAGTGTTTGTCTGGCATGTACATTACCGTGGTAACTTTTTATGTATGCTTAGCATTACTGTACAGGTTTTTCCTAAAATAATTTAAGATTTGATAAATATTTATGTCATATGAATAAAATTAATGTTTTATTATTTCTGTTACGTAATATAACGGATTAATTCCAATATTAATATATAAAATCGTTATCTGAAATAACGATATTGCATAAAATGTTGTTTTGCCGTATTTTTACGCAACAGTCCTAAAGAAAGGTGACGTTTTTCGAGTATACATGTGTGTTTATATCCTCAGTGCTTTTGTAGCCTGCACAATAACTGTCAAGTAAATTTAAAAAAATCTGCCAACAGAGAGCTATTTCCGCGTGCACTGCATAAACTGTTACAGTTACATAAAGATAGAGGTGTTATATAAATAAAAATTATTTGTCTATATGTATGTAAGCTCTCTTCGGAACGGTTGCATGTATTTACCTAATTAAGTTTTTGTTATGTTGTTGTTAGGAAAAGAAAATTTTGGGGTCGAAAATCTCAATATAAAAAAGTGAGTGAAAACAGATTATTTAAACTTATTTCCTAGGTTTACTAAGTCATATATAAGTTCATCATATATAACTTCTATAGTAATGTCAATGAGAAAGAAACGCTATTGGACGGATATACTATTTAATTGTAGTAAATAGTAGTCTGTGTTACTATTTAATACTGTTAATTATTGAAATAGAAAAACAAAATCTGAAGTAGGTTATTGTATTATAATCATTACATAGTATAAAACAAAGTCCCAAACCGCCTCTGTCTGTCTGTCTGTTCGCGATAAACTCAAAAACTACAGAACGGATTTTCATGCGGTTTTGACCAGTGGATAAAGTGATTCATGAGGAACGTTTTAGTATATAATTTGTCAACGTTTTTTTATAATCAGGGCGGGACAACGTCTGCCGGGATCCACTAGTGTAATATTATGTTGATCAATTCAATTACATTGCTAATATGTAATTATTAAATAGACAGGATTCGCGCTACAAAATGTGTAATAATTTGAATACTTAATATTAGTTAAAAACTCGAAAATAGTATATAAAAGATACTTCTACACTAATATTATAAAGCTAAATAGTTTCTTTGATTGAACGTGCCAATCTCAGGACCTAATGGTCCGATTTGAAATTCTTTTTCAGTGTTAAATAACTCATTTATCGAGAAAGGTTATATATAGGCTATATCATCATGCTAAGATCAATAGAAGCGGAGCACCGATAAAGAATGATTCAAAATCGGGGTTTTTATTTGCTTTTAAGATCTTCCGCTGCGTTAACAGTGTTAACCCAAAGTAACTATTCCACGCAGACGAAGTCTCGGGGAGAAGCTAGTATGAAATAAAGTAAAGAAACTTCTCAGATAATCTATATACATGTAATAAAAATGGAGTGTCTGTACGTAATATCAAATAATTTTTTTACGGATTGGTTACGAAAGTATACACGCTAGTGATAACAAAAATGCAATTTTAGAAAAATTTTGTCGTTCTTTCTTTCTGTTTGTTCCGGGTAATCTCCGAAACGGCTGGATCGATTTTGACGGGAATTTCACTAGCAGATAGCTGAAACTACAGCGGGTTACTTAGGCTATTCTAAATTAGACTAACTATTAACCGCGGTTTCGTCTGCAGTGCTATCTCCAAAACGGTTGGACCGATTTTCACGGAACTTTCACGAGCAGATAGCGGACATCATAGCAAATAATTTAATCTATTTTAATTTAGACTAACTGTTAATCATGGCTTCGCCCGCTGTGCTATCACCAAAAAGGTTAGACCGTTTTTCAGGGAACTTTCACTGGTACATAGCGGACATCATAGCAAATGATTTAATCTATTTTAATGTAGACTAACTGTTAATCATGGCTTCACCCGCAGTGCTATCTCCAAAACGATTTGACCGATCTTCACATAACTATCACTGGTAGATAGCTGACCTTATAAAAAGTAATTCAAGTAACTTTAGTTTATACTAGCTGTTAACCGTGGCTTCGCGCACAGTGCTTTCTCCAAAACGATTTGACCGATCTTCACATAACTTTCACTGGCAGATAGCTGACCTTATAAAAAGTAATTCAAGTAATTTTAGTTTATACTAGCTGTTAACCGTGGCTTCGCCCACAGTGCTTTCTCCAAAACTGTTAGACCGATTTTTACGGAACTTTCAGTGGCAGATAACGGACCTTATAAAAAGTAATTTATTTTAATTTAGACTAGCTGTTAACTGTGGCTTCGCCCGCTGTGCTGTCACCAAAAATTTTAGACCGTTTTTCACGGGACTTTCACTGGTAGATAGCGAACCTTATAAAAAGTAATTGAGATTGTTCTATTTTAGACTAGCTGTTACCCGCGCATTTGTCTGCATGAAACTTAGCAAGATTTTAACTCATTCTTTATTTTTAATAAGAGGAATAATTATTAGCTTATTGTTTACATTTCGACATTATAATTATGAATAACATTAATGATATAGAGGTCTTCCTAATAAGATCTTAGATTATAAGCGTATTGCGTAAAGAGTTCCATAATACAATTTTTTGCGGAACAGACAAGCGTTTATTTTTAGTGTAGTCACAAAATCTTAGTTATAATAATGGCAATGTATATAAAATTGAATGTTAATGTAAATCATTATAATGATATTTTAAGTGATTGTTTCCTTAGTTCCTTATACAGTGTAAGTGAGCACTGAGGTAGTTATGTGGTGGGTTAAAATTCCAAATATGCTGATGACAAATCTCATTTGGCACGCTGTTAGTATTTATATATCTAATGTACACGTTACATGTTACTTTTAGTGGCGTGCGGGTCGTAATTACAATTGAGAATTGAATTTAAAGAGCATTTCTGTAATTGTACATAGTCTCACGATTTTATAATTATCTAATACAATTTAAAAAAACGCGTGCGGAACTGCGGGTACAGCTAGTAAATTATAGTTCTACTTGTTCTTCAACGATGTAGTAACGTACCAACAGATACAGGCAAGAATTTAATTCCGCGACATTTGCAAGACAAGCGTTTCTAGTTACCAGTTTCAGTTTATGAAAACCGACGTGAAGTAACAGTGCTTGCATTGTTGCGTTTCGTTCGGTCAGTGAGAGCGCCGGAGACCCATCTCCCCTCCCCTCTTCTCTCCTCTCCTTTTCCCTCCCCTAACCCTTCCCTCCGAAAGATGGCAACGCACTTACGACTCCTCTGGGGTTGTTAGTGTGCATGGATGGTGGTGATCACTTAACAGCAGGTGACCCACCTGTTCGTTTGCCACCAATGACATAAAAAAAAAAAACCATACAACTATGCAACTAATTTTCAGCTTAAACTTAAAATTAAAACCGAACTCAAAATAATTTCACTAAGTAAAACAACGTGGATACCAATTACCAACGTTTCCCACTTTCAGCTCAGACCCGAATTAGGGTCCACTCACCGGGCGCCGTAAAGCAAATAGCCGTTTAAATAACCAGCTATAAACATTAACATACGACCAGGTAGAGATCTGTGATAACTTTTGGGGGGTCAAAATAAAACTCTTCACAAATTTTCCACTGAAATGGCAAATGTGGTTAAAATATTTTTATAAAGAAATTTCATATTAATAAACCTACTGCATAAACTTCATTTTGAATTTTCTATAAGTTTTAATACAATGTCACGTGATTTTCGGTGATGATATGGAACCTAGATGAGTCTGAGAGCCAAGCCTACTTAGGTATGATGTTTAAAAGCAACAACTAAGGTACACCTACAAGACTTGAAGGATTATTTTATATCATGGAGGCAGATTAAATCACCTGATGTTAAGTGGTCACCGCCGTCCATTTACACTAGAAACACCAGAGAAGTCGCAAGTGCGTTGCCGGCCTTTTAAAGAAGTATGTTAGGGAATTAGCTAGTGAGGCAGGCATTAGAAAAATTCTATCCAACGGTGTTATTAATAAAATCGTATATTATAAATTGTTATTATTTTGTAATGATTATAAAATGTTTTATTTCTTTACTAGCTTTTGCTCGCGGCTTCAGTCGCCTTAATGTAGATTTTGCCTATCCCTCGATACTTACGCAATAGCTATTTTGTGGATGAAATGTATCCCCTATTTTTTTCTTTTAGCATAATCGGATCAGTAGTCAAAAAGTGAAAGCGTAACAACCTCACATTTTCATTCATAATATTAGTAAGTATTTTTAGCAAAAGGTTTGTTTTTATTTACCCCTTTCGTATATTTTTATATGCTTTATACCTGTTATATACCACTTGATTATCAAACATTATATTATTTATATATATAAATAAGAATGTATATCTAACGTGTCTGTACTTTTTCGAATTTTGTGAAAACTATTGTTGCCGGTGTCAAGGAATAAGTAATAAAATACATTTAACAATCATTTTTAGAAATGTCTGTATATCTGTTGGTTTTAACATGCATCACTGCTAAAGTACTGTATTCACGATAAAACCTCACAAAGAAAATCATAAAGCATATCCGAGTAACATTAGTCTTGGTTTAATTAAAATCGGTTCACTCTATCAAAAGTTATTGTAATTTTAATGACAACGCGACTAAAATACGAGAGAGAATTACATAAGTAAATAGACTTAATATATTCCGATGACTTTATTAGTTACTGTTTGTTTACATAAGGTTCACGCGGACGAAGTCACGGCCACAGCTAGTTATAAATAAAAAGCAGGACGATGTTTATTACTTATGTTTGGGACCCCAAAGTATATCGGTTACGACGCCCCTGACCAAACTACATACGTGGGTATTAGCGTTCCGCTGAACATCGCAAAACACTCCGCTGCTCATAAACACGACTCCAGAGTATGCTCTAGTTTACGACGTGTGGTTCTTGGTGTTATTCCGTCTACGTCGTTGTAAAATTTTAAAACCAAGTAGAGACAAATTCCGACAACTGCGTTGTGTTAGCTACACGGATATAGAACGACAAAAAGTGGAAAAGATTTGTAATTACATTTTAAAAAGGATTATTGTGTATGTATTCTTGTATATATTTATTACTAACGGATATGTTCGGATTATAGCAAAATAGATATTATCTAAATATGATCTCTATGCAAATATCTACACATACTAATCGTGGCGATCGGTTGAACAAAACAAAAAAGTGATGCGTTACAGTGTTATCTGTCATAGAAAAATGGACAGCATATAAATATTCTTCAATAAAAAAACACGCATATGTGCCAACTATTACGGTGATCAGTCACATGGTGATGTAAAAGGTAACACTCCGGAGTTCAATCATAATTGGTTGTCATAAGAAATTATGGTCACCTAATTTACTGATATACGTTGTTACCCTTTAGCCTTTGTATATATACCTTTTAGACTGGTAGTCCGGTGAAGCTGTTAAGACCTTGCTAGGTCAATAGCGTAGTCAGTTAAAAAAAACTCTTTAGACTGTAACACAGCAGTGTTAGTACTGGTATCGTGCCTCAGAAATAGGTGTGGCGATAGTTTTTTTTTAATTGTAAAGAGTGTACTACGTTTGAGTCATGTCTATTAAATATTTTCAGTGGAATCAGAAATATTTAATATATTCAAAAACTCAGATACCCTATCCTTTAGATAGCACATAACAAAGAATGAAATGCTTCTTTGAACATGAACAAAACATGTCAAGAATAACAATTGTCAATTACAACATTCAACAATAGAACACTAGTTGTGTTCTTACGTGCTTGAAATTCAACCCTAATTTATCAAATTTTTAGGAGTGAAGGTTATTGAGGTTATGCTTTCAAAGAGTATATAGATACATTATTTAAATTCTATAGAGAAAATGTCTACCTTGTTCGACTGTTTCACTTCAGGCTAACAAGTGGTTAACATTGATACTTTTAAATCATCCGCATTTTGTATTTTACTTCTAAGTTTTTTTAATCAAAAATTTAATAACCTGCCTCTTGGTTAAGATTTCACTTTGGAGAAATAATATTTCAAGCTATTCACTCTGCGTTCACTCCACATTTACTTTGCATTTTTTTAAGCAACATCTAATTCTTTAATTCAATTTAATATGTAAAATATATCCCCACTAATATTATAAATGCGAAAATGAGTTTTTTATCTATTCGTTACGCTATCGCGCCGTAACTACTCGACCGTTCATCATGAAATTTTGCATAAACAAGTACAGAAAAGAACGTAAGATACCTTTCATTCAAATATAAATATACGGTTCCCGAGAGATAGGTCAACTTTACGACAATGCGACCGAAACCATGCGTTAATGCCAAAATGCCATGCCAAAATGAATTATACATAAATTTTATCTTTCGGCACTTCTTCTACATATAAACTTTAACTATGCCAAATCTAACGTTCCTCCGTACGCACAATGCACTTAAAAATATTTAATTTATAGAAATACTAATTAGTTAATTAAATTGATGTAATGTTTACAAGTCATCCGTTATTGAATTAATAAGCAAATGGGTAAATAAGTAAAGAATTAATACATGCATAAATTAAACCAAGTGGAGGCCACATCTAGTACAAATATACTAACACTGTGAAAACACGTGATACTATTTTCGCCCTTCTCAGTGGAACAAATTTAGCACCCCACTGCAGTGGGGGCACTAATTGACGATTTAAATCCGTTCACGCCTTTATGTCGGTGCATCGCTGGGCGGTGCATTATGTCTATTAAAGTTTGAATTATTCACTACAAGCCGGATGAGTAAATAACCATCATCTTCTTCTATATGACAACAGATTTATCACTAACTTTGACGGCGGTTTTCATGGCGTTGGAAAGACTTACTTGACTATATATTTCTATCACTACATAAACAAAGTCCTGTCTGTCTGTCTGTTCGCGATAAACGCAAAAGCTACTGGATTTTCATGTGTTTCACGAGGATGGTTTAGGTATATAATTTGTCAAGATTTTTTGTAAATTTGTTGAAATATAACGCTAATTGTTTAAAGTGTCGGACAAAAGTCAAGCCGTTTGGGAGCTTTCTTGAAAAACGCTGCCTAAATCTCTTTGAGATATAACAAAAGAATTGATATAAGAAATGATGCAGACAAAGTCGCGAGAATCAGCTAGCTAAGTATACATTTGTCAATTACTTTTATGTAATTGTTCTAGGTTAAAGAACTACTTGCTAGGGTGATAGGACATCATTCTTTTCGCACTGAGTTAGTTTAGATTAGCCTAGTAGTCAGATACGAAATATACGTTCAAATTTGTGAGGGTCACGTGTTTGTGTCTCATTACGTCTTATATATACGAACAAGGTAGCTTAGTTTATCTTAGACAGATTCGCGGTGTTGCATCGAAGGCAACAGCCCAAGCCGAGGTTCGGCCACTTTAACACCCTTGAGATTGTTGCCAAGCGATGAAGTGCCTTACGCGATTGCCTTAATAGTCCAGTGAAGCTATGAAGACATGTCAGGCAAATGTCGTAGTCATTAAAAAAATATTGTTATTTAAAATTAACTCTTAAACTACTCGAAGGCAATCGATTGACCTTATTTTTTTATATACAAAACTTTACATGGCATAACTGATTGTTCATATTTCATTTTTTTTCTTAATCGCAACGTATACATGCACAAGGTAACCTATTAATTTACTCAAAACGCTATAAGAACTAATATCGGTCTCATGCACCTGTAGTCTAGGCTGAGTTGTCTCTAGAACAAATTAGGAACTGTGATGTACATCTTTGGGGACTTGTTGGCATTATTTTTGTTGAGACGTAAAATATTAACTCCTAACATTTTATAACTTTACTATGTTTTTATTTTGATTTCGTGTTTCTTATTATCTGTATTAAAATTAATCTTTCTACAGACTCGCTTAAGGGTTGCAAATTCATTAACTTATATGAGGTTAGTAATTCATTCTATAGGCCATATTATATACTCAGGTAGTTCTGTATAATAATGAAAAAGTTCGAAGTCGCGGGCTGTAGTTAGTATATTATATACCTACAGTCATCGACAGTGACTCCATTTAATTGCCATCATACAGTCACGTGTATTCAAAAACCACGAAACATCATCTAACCGCATAATGCGGTGAACGCCGGTTGTGCACAACGCGCGATAATGCCTAAATTATTCCTTTAAATCCAAAATGGCGTCGAAAGAATTCAGCGGTCACGTAATTTATTTTATCGACCAATTTATACGCGGTTTATTACGGAGTTTGAAATATCACATGATTTATGTGCTTATTTTACGTATTATTTTACAATTAGTGGTGTACTTATTATTTTAACTATGAAAATTGTTTATCTGTAATTAAGTTCGTCTGGCTACGTTTATCGAATTTGGACACAATAAGGTTAGTAATGAATATAAATAGCAATAGGAACTAAAACAACGAGATAATGTTATATCATTCATCATCATCATCATTACCCTTATCCCACCTAAGTAGGGTCGGCACAACATGTTTTCTTTTTCCACTCTCTCCTGCCAAATGTCGTCTCAGTATTCACACCTTTCACGCACATATCATTTTTTACGCCGTCCATCCATACCTTTTTCGGTCTTCCTCTACTCGTATAATAATAATGTTAATAATGTTATATCATTATTAAGATTATTACACTAGAGTCAGATTCTAAATGGAATCCGAGGAGAAATTGGGAATGTACTCAAGCAATGGGATAACTTAACACATATCAGAAGTTAATGTTTAATTACAATCTGACCTGATAAGTAAAACAATGTAATAGAATACACCACCTTTAAGAAAGATTATTACATCTCGAATCAAAAATATAGCTAATAAGATGCATCAAAATACGTATTTGTATAGAGTATTAGAAACAGACGTGTCATAATGGTACTTTACATTTGAGAACAATTGATAACTAATATCTCCAAGATATTGAATGTAGCAATTTGTTTTTAGAATAGCAGATTTTTATTTATCACTTGTGAAATAGCATTGATAAAGTGTCATTTCAGTGCTATAGATTAAATTAAATTATAGATATTCAAATAGCTATAAATCACTGCAAGAAGACATGTAATACAGATTTAAAACGATTATGTGAAAAATTAAAAGGTATAATGATGTCACTATTAGAACTGTTTTCTTGGCAACCAATCTTCTAGTAGATTATTACTGCCATTGTCGAATAGGTATTACTTGTACACACTAACCAAATTATATTACGTAAAACACCACCTATATTATAAAATATAGAGCCAAATAATACAAGACTACGAATAAAATATAAAATCGACTACATGACTTTACAAGATCCCGTCAAAAAATCCTTAAAATTGTTCATTAGAGCCAATCACAGCCGCTTTCTGTTTAATTGAGAATTTTAAAACTGTACCATAGTATCTATATACAAGAATTATGTAAATCTTGTAGAAAAGAAATAATGTTACACTTATCCAAAATTGAACTCGCAACAGTTAAATCACCAATATACGATTGTTAATCATGAGATATCTTCTTCTAAATATATAAAAATCCAGTGTCTTGATTTTTGTTCACGATGAACTCCGAAACTACTAAACCTATAATCATGAAAGTTGGCATTTATATATAATTTGGTCCAGCTTGAGGGATAGGATAATTTATACTTCGATTAATGACCTCAATATTGTTAATTACAAATTAAATGATAGTCAATGTTGATTATTGGTATTATTTGTAAGTTTTATCAGTCTCTAACAGATGGCGCTTTAAATTAGTTTGTTGATAGAATATAGTAGAACCGACTGTTATAGATATCTCAAAGATGGCACAAAGTTTTGATTTTGAATTTATTTTTCAATAACTGAACCATAGCAACGCGCGACTGGGTAGGTAGGTAGTAGACTGGGTCGGTAGTATTATACTCAATAGAATTAATTTGAACAGAAGAGACATCATTTAAAGTTTATGAGACTCGGCTCAAACCCATAAACTTTTGTATTGTCCCCGTATCGAATTCCAGAAGAGAGTGCTTTGTACAACAATTCCCGAAATCCGCTATCGATTAAACACCGCATCTGTAGTCGACGCACCCAATAAATATGTAAATTTTGGACGGATTAACCCCGACTGGGGTGGAAGAAAGTCCTCGGGCTGTATAAAATAATCCCTCGGTGGAAAATTGTCGTGGCTGTATAATCGTTTTTCATTATTAATTCATAACTCCACCTTCGTTATCTTCATGTGAGATATTAATGGAGGGTTAAATTTTCGAAAGCTGTAACAAACAGGCAGAGTCAGGTGTGACTTTAACCGCTTTTTTTTATTGTAGCACGACAAAATGACTGCATTATGCCTGATGGTAAGCACAGTACAATCCAAAAATAATGGTGACCACCGAGTGATACAATATCCATCGCCAGTCCCCACTGTATGCCGGCCTGCGAAAAGCTAGATATGCACAGGCTGATCCCGAAACGCGACCCGCAGAAGCGAATCACTATGACGGGCTTTTTTGCCATATACATGGTGGTTGCGACCCAGTCAGGCTGTAAAATCCTACCAACCCGCTTTCGCTATTGTCTCGTTCGTTATTCAGCTTTGGTTGGCTTGGTTTGGTTTGGTTCAGGTAGGTTGTCTAGGATGTCTCAAGTCTTATGATGTTATTCGACACCCCTTAGACCCCAAAAGGTTTTTGGTTTTGTTTTAAATTATAGTATAAAAATAATTATAAAATACTTGCAGACCCGGACACGCTTTGCTGTGGCTCAGTTATAGATTAACCAAACACGTGTACCATAAAATAAGCTGGAGTTGAAAAAGACATTCCAAATGAAAACGTGGCGCCATCTATGAGATAACTATAACAGTCGGTCCTACAGTTTTCTGTCAACAAACTAATTTAAAACGCCATCTGTTCGAGACTTATGAAACTTACAATTAATAACAATAATCAACATTGACAATTATTTATTTTTTAATTCAAAATATTGAGGCCATTAATCGAATTATAAATTATCCTGTCTCTGAAGTTGGATCAAATTATAAATAAATTCCAACTTTCATGTAGATCGGTTGAGTAGTTTCGGTGTTCATCTTGGACAAACATCATGATACTGGATTTTTATATATTACTAGTCTTTGCCCGTGGCTTTGTCTGCGTGGAATAATTACTTTGGGCTAACGCTAATACGTAGCGGAAGCTCTCAAGAGGAACAAATACCGGATTTTGAAACATCCTTCATTGGTGTTCCGCTACTATTGGCCTTAGTGTGATGATATATAGCCTATAACCTTCCTCGATAAATAAGCTATATAACAGTGAAAGAATTTTTCAAATCGGACCAGTAGTTCCTGAGATTACCCCCTACAACGTCACAAACTTTACCTCTTTATTCTTTATCGCAATCTGTCAATAGGTGTTGAAGCTGATATATAGTAGACACAGTAAGATTCATCTATATATTACTAGCTGTGCCCGTGACTCCGTCCGCGTGGCACCTAATGTAAAAAAAAACAATGACTAATCAAATCATTTGAATATATTAAGTCCATTTACTTATCTACTCTCGGCCTTAAGTCGCTACGTCATGAAAATTACAATAACTATTGATAGAGTGAACAGATTTTAATGAAACCAAGTCGAAATTTTACTCGAAGATAGACTTTATGAATTTCTGAGGTGAGGCGTGAGGTTTTATCGCGAACCCAGTATTCAGTGCTGCGTGTTCAAACAAACATACAGATAGACAGACATTTCGAAAAATGATTGACATGTATTTTATTGGTCATTTCAAGTCAGGCGCAACAATTTTTTTAATTAGAATCTAAAAAGTACAGATACGTTAGATTTACATTCTTATTATATGCATATTTAGATTCCAGTACTAAATGAAAATCCCTTTTTAAAACTTTTTTAAGCGCATTAAATAGTGATCGAAATTGAATTGGTCACGATAGGGTCAGAGATACTGAATCTAGTTTACTCGGTTCCAATCGTCGACACGTGTTTCCATTTCTATCGTGTGGTCATAAGCACACACCCACTTTTTTATTCTTATACACTCGTAAAGGATATATGTAGGAGCAACAGTCAGGTATAATGTAAATGATTTTAATAATAATTCTTAGATATTATACACTACACAGGATATTGGCGTCCTACGAGAGCTTTATCCAATTATGTGCCGTCGCTACGCAACACCATTTATTTTCGATCGAAGCTAAAATATTTTTTCCAGTGTAGTAGTCTTTTACATTATTAATATCAGCACGTTTTCATTTAAAGATATTATTTCACTGTGTCTTAAGCATTCACCAAAACATCTATGACAATATAATGTTAAAGGTTAATAGAAATTTATTACCCAGTGAAAAGTATTACAGTAGACTACGATTATCTGTCCGTCTGTTTTTTCCTTTAGTGTGTTGTATAATTGAGTAAACCAGAAAAACTAATATATATATAAATACTAATATATATTCTGTAGTCAAGGTTTGGTTAATGTTTTTTTACATTAGTTAGAACAAGCAATAAGAAGTAAGGTTAAAAATTAATAATAATATTGTGCTGGTACAATATCGTAGACAAAAAATAACGATATAAATTATAGATATTAATTACGTTTTAAATAAATCACAATGATACGACGAAATAAAACTAAGAATATTTGAATATATTATTATTTCACAGCATCCACTTTGATTATATTCTTTAACTAATGCTTTGGCTTTGTAAAAATGCAATAAAATAAATATATCAGTATAAAATAAACCGTATAATATATGAAAGCCTTCTATAAAATCTTAATGATAATTTTATACAGCACCCAAATGGAGCTGTGAATATTGCTAATATATCAATATAATCCCGGATAATATATATATTGGATTGGACATTATTACCTTCCAACACCATAGAATCACATATAGATCGACATAAGCCATAAATCGCGACAACTGAATTCTTTGAAAACCATTATGGATTTAACAGCATAATATCGGCGTTATCGCGCGTTGTGCTCGCAGTGCGGTTACCGCATAGTGCGGTAAGTGTAAATAGCATTAACAAATGTTGACAGGTTTATATAGTGATTTTTTAAAAATAACTGCGGAAGTTATTTTAACTTAAATATTACTATAAAGTTGGCGTTGTTTAGTAAATGAATCAATGTTTTTTGCATTTGGTAGGGCTTTTTCTAAGTCCGGATAGCTGCTAGGACCGTCAAATTTAAAATCTGTCACCAATATCTCTAGGTCTCTCTAGATTTAGCGTGCTACCATCCTAGACCATATATTAACGTTTGAGATGATATTTTATTATTTATTGGTTCTCAAATATAGTTCTCGGAAAATTCTAACGTGTGTTTTATGCTTTTGTGAGTGTGTAATTCCTAAATTTGATTAAAAAAGACAATTGTAACTTAAATTATTGTTAGGTCTCTGTATTTATATTATTATAACAACCTTTATTTAAAAATTATGTCATTTGAACACTCAAGAAATCTTTATGTCGTATCAAAATTCAGATATCTCAAAAATTCTATTCTTATAGATGAATAGATGAGTCATTGTCATTGTCAGTCAATAAATAATACAGCAAAAAAAGGTGCGGACCAAGAGTCTGCAGAAAAGAAAAAAAATGACAACATAATATCATTTATTATATATTTTTATATGAATATTCCTTTTCATTCATTATTTAGAAAATAGTTCGTAAAAAATGTGACAATTGTAATATAGAGTATTTTTCTAAAACGGAATTTTATTGGATTTTACAATCTTTGCCTTGCAAAATTAAACATTTGGTAAATTAATTAATTTAATCATAAATACAATGGTACAACAAAATAATCCCAAGGAGGGTTGATGTCAGGCAGGCGGCCGGTCGTAAAAATTAAGCCAAATCATATACCACAACATGACAAACATGTTGTACCGACCCTACTTATGTGGGATAAGGGTAAGAAGAAGAAGAAGAATAGATGAGTCATTGAAACGTGGGAAAGCACGTTGAAACCTTATCGCTCCAACTATTGTGGATAAAGCATCAACACCTCTCCAGAGATTTCCACCTTCCATGTTATGAGGTATAAAAACACGCCGCAAGGTGACCGGAAATATCTACCAGGGACGTCGAAGTAAATTTGCAGAGAAAGAAAAGGTGTATATCTATAATTCGATTGAAACCACAGGTATATTTTAAGGTGTATAGAATAGTGTAACTGGACAATAGTGCATTTGTTTCACTTTTATTTCTATAAGTACGGTTTTTTTCGATGCATTTTAATTACTATGTAAATTATTATCCTATTATAGAATAAACATAATATTATTATAAATATAATCGTCTCAAAAGTCAAATATATAGTGAACGAAAATAACATAATACAAGAAAATGCAGATATAAATATCCTAACAAAATAAGCTTCAGGAAATTCGCTTCCTCTATCAGTAAATATTTCTATTACGTCTGCGCTTTCCTACTTCCAACGCCTTAAATTTACCAACATACCTGCCAGCTTAAGTCCTATACGTTTCCCAGGAGGTTTGAGTAGTTCTATGTGCGTCCTACGTAGGCCCCTCTCAGTACAGAGCCCGGAATCCGTTGATAATGATGTCTGGGATTTGAACACTGTAACAATGGATTATTATTGTTATATACTTAAAGCCATAGCAAGGGAATACATTAAATATCGACCATGACGTTCTCAGTTTGAATACTCAGGATATATTAATAAATCTGAAGATAAATATTTTAGAACTTTTGTCAATATTATCACCATATTATTATGTTAAGCAAAAAAGGTTGCTGTCATTCCTTATACTTTTTCATCAACTTCAAATGTAATTCGATATGTAGGGTTAGATTTATGTTTGTGTATTTTCGTCACGTAAGCAAAAGCGGTTATACCCCTCCACGTGTTTCTCTCTCTCTCTATGTAATTTATATCTTAATTTATTAAAAAATAGACATAAAATAGTGAATTAAAAATTAAATAAAAAGTTAAACAAATAAGTTTTAATCAAATTTCCACGTGTTCAAGTTTTATAACTAGAAGCGCACGATGCTCATCTGTCTGAATGACGATACTCGCACGCACACACAGGCACACACTCCTATAAAATATAAAGAGACACCGAGAGAGAGAAAGTAGCCTGAAGAGGGCATAACGCATTTTCCTTACGTACCATTTTTACTAGTCAATTCCTTTTTGTTTTTGTGGGGTAATCCTCATGGGAACGTCACCCTCTCGGGAGAAAAAGTGGGAAGTGTGAAACTCGTCTCACTAGAACCTAACAGTATATCGACTGACCGCTACAGTTGGGGCGGCTACGGACCGTTCACGGCTATAAACTTGAACCACTCCAGCAGTCAGCCTGGTGGAAGATAGCCGCCGGGCTCCGTCCTAATATGGAGCCAGACTGGATAACCAGTCAACTCCTGTCACAAGCTGCGTTAAGGAACTTCATTCTAAAAAGAATTGTAAATTTTACTCCAATAACATATATAGTTCACGCTAGTGAAATATGGTGTCTTTTTAAGATACTTCCCGTATTAAGGACGAAGCCCTATCTAGCGAGCGACTGTACAAATAAACTATTTATGGATACAAAACACAGTCAAACCACGGACATAATTGTATTCTGTGGAATTTCAACCCATAGCACTCATCAGCGCTGTGGCAACGACGCGACAAAGCGATCGCTTAAATCACAATTAAATTACACAAATATAGATTATTTTTACGTAAGCTATATATAACCCTTGTTAACATTGCCGTGAAATTCGCAACAATATTTTTTATTCAGTCACCACAAGTCTCGGTAACACCTAACAAGCGTACAGATGTACAAATCTCCCGCCATCCGCTCGTTAGCGCCAAACTTTTACTGTTACTGCAGTTGGGAACAGCTAACCGTAGCCCCTGAAATAATGCTGAACGGTAGTGCTGCCCCCGCGTCGCGCCGTCCCTCCCGCCTTATATCGATAAAGTTGAGTTACGCGAGTTCGCGAAGTGGTAAATTAAATCGAAGCCGCTGACGATGTTCGTTCAAAAGTGCCGCTCCAGCGTTCTCATCGAAGTTTTATTTAAACGTTATATTTGTAACTTTTTAGTATTGAGTTTTCCGATTCAGCGGGCTTTGTTAAACAGAAAATGTTTTAAATAAAATCGGTTCATTTTTCACAGCCTTTACCTTCTAGTTAATTTGATTAATTTGCTAACATGTGCAGATTCGAGACTATATTTTTCATTTATGTCCACGCGGCAACATAATTTGAATAATTTATTTGATACAAAATATATAGTAAAACTTAACAGCAATTTCTTTGACGAAGAAATTAATTCTCATATCTTTTATATTTAAAAAAATTGAATAATATGTTATGTTTAGAAATTGGGTTATACAACATAATTTTAGTTTAATTATTATTATTAATATGATATTGCTTAATAATTAATTAATAATATAACAAATCAGATCATAAACTGATTCATTAACGAATGTCAAATTTCATAGTCTTACTATTAGTTAAATCTAAGTTAGAAATTAATAACGATAATTATTTTAAAAAATCATACATTTTTCTATTTTTGTAATAGTATATATATATATATATATGTAATAGTGTATATATATAGTAGTAATAACCAGTAACCCAAAAATGACAATTATTTGTATGATCAATTTGAATTACTAGAAGACTCTTATCATAAGCGATAATAAGTTCTAAGAGGTTGTAGTTAGAACCCCGCAAGAAACAACCCCGAATCCCGAACAGACTAGTGTGGTGAAGATAGTTATCAGTTATGTGTCAAGACGTCAAATATCTATATAAATGCATGTATTATAATATCTGCAGTGTATTTATAAGTGACGCTTAATTTGAAATCGTATGGTCCTGGTATAGGAAAAATTACTACAATATTACATACGTACAGAAAATATAATATCTAGACGAGATCTATTTTTAATGATTCATTACAGCTCTATATCATAATCTAGTAATTTTTTTTTTAAAGTAACTTAAATCGATATAAATACATGCAAATGGTCATCGATATGCATCGACAATAAAACTGTTGCATATGTCGCAGCATTATTGTTTCAGACACAAATTTATTTGAAGTCGACACAACATTTTCTTAATCTGTAAATAACGAATCAAAATGAAAGACACGAACGACTTTGTATAATAATACTTTATTATAACTCATCATTAGATGGCTCTGTAGTACGTAAGTTTGTATGTACGTATATAATTTGTAGATAGTCATGACAATTGATATGCGAATGAGTTATTCTATCGAATTTGTGTTATATTTTAAGTGAAACTTCTTTTAGGACGGTAGGGGAACATTGTATTGATGCGTTACCGTTCATATAGTAACCAATAATATGGTAATACTTGCCATAGTAACATGGTAACTTTGCAATTTAAAATTATTTTAGCGCTTTTCTTGGGATCTTAGTCTGTCACGTACCTATTCATTTCATTCGTTTTTGTTCATTCATTTCATTCATTTTCGTTCATTCTTTCATTCATTCATAATCTCATGATATTGGACTTTGCCTATACTCTGTAATATCTGTTGCATTTTACGCAATATAGTTCGATTATTGTGCCCAAGTGGAGTGGATGGAAAAAAATACTACGGAGCATGAATTCTGAGATACCACAAAAACTCCCTTGAATGTTCTGATAAGGGATCACCATCTTGTTATAACATTGAAATTGTCGCAATACACTTATAATATTATTATCTACTCGACAATGGCAGTAATAATCTGGATGATTGATTAACAAAAAAAATGTACCATATTGGGTGCAAAAACTGTTTGCACTTAAGAAAATAAATTTATTTCCAGATGTTATAAACAATTGATTTTTAAAAGAAAATTCGCACTTATCTCAAAGGTATACTGAGAAAAGTATGGATGAATTGTGTGGAAGATGATGTATATAAAAGGTGTGAATGCTGAGATGACATCTGATATGGGAGAGTGGAAAAGGAAAACGATGTTGCGTCAACCATACTTAGGTGGGATAAGGGTAAGAAGTAGAAGAATCTAATACAAATTAGTCAAAGAAGTTTCACTTCCTCCTCGTGTACACGCCAATACACTCAAAGTTTTTTTTTTAATTTTGGCTCTAAAAAGCATTAATTAACTTCGCGCTGTTTTCTCGTAAGTTAGATTTATGTTTCAAGTTGTTGTTTGTACGTTCTACTGTCGGGTCAGCCGGCTCGTTAGCAAAACTTGACGTTTCATCTCTAAAAAAGAAGAATCGCTTTTTATCTGTCTTCGCTAATTCGTTATTCCGGGATGGTTTTAAGGAAGGATTCAGTCGACAGTTATTGTTTTGCGGCTTGTATCTTATAAAATACCATCAGTGTTGGAGATTCATTAGTATTGTTTAGAAGTATCGTATTTTCGTTATTATTAATATTTTACTGACTAACAAATACCCGCGTTTGTTTTATGTACAGAGAGACATAAAAAAAAATGAAAACAAATTTCTGTCTCCTGCGCATACCAGACCGCTCGTCCTACTTCCTCACTAAAATTTATGAAAATAATGGTTTCTAGAAATAATATATATATATATATATATTTATTGAAGACAGTGATAAATTTTTTTTAAGAAAAGTTAAGAATAAATATTAAAAAATTAACACTAAAAAAATATAGAAATTTATATAATAGTTTTTGCGTGATGCGCGCACAATGGCAGAACACTTTTATTTCATTACATAGTATAAAACAAAGTCCCCCTACCGCGTCTGTCTGTCTGTCTATTCGCGATCAACTCAAAAACTACTGGACGGATTTTCTTGCGGTTTTCACCAATGGATAAAGTGATTTATGGGGAAGGTTTTGGTATATAATTTGTCAAGGATTTTTTTATAACCAAAGCGGGACAACATCTGCCGGGCCCGCTAGTTACTTATATAGATAACAGGGTGATCCTATGGATGGACAGAGCGATTTTCATGTGCAGTTCCAAATTGATACGCTATAATAATTATGAAGAACATTTTTAGAAATTGTAAAAACAAAATAGTTTTTATCTTATCCTTATTTGATTGTAATATAATTTCATATACAGAGATTATTATGTTTTATTATTTTGAAAATAATTGATTATAAACCGGAAAACCTAACGTATGATTACAAATAAAATAGCAAAAATGATTAACGTATAAAAACAGGTGAAAAGCCATAAGCACAGCTGGTATTTATATTAAATTTATGCTTATTTAGTCTCGTGATTTTTTATACGATACTACTCCGGTTTTTAACTTGTCTATAGTTATAGTTAAACTAAATCACTACATATTATGAACCAAACTGGTCTGTCGCATTTGTCTGTCCATCTGTTCGCGATAAACTCGAAAACTACTGAACGGATTTTCAAGCGGTATTCACCAGTGTATAAAGTGATTCGTGAGGAAGGTTTTGGTATACAATTTTACAAGTTTTACTTTTATTATTAGGACGGGAAAACGTCCGCCGAGCCCACTAGTTAAATATAATTTAAAACTTTAGATCCCATTTATATTTATTTACGTATATACTTTTACGTTCTTATCTGCTCCACAGTAATTTCTTATATCATACGAATATATATATAAAGAAATATAACCTAGATATACGACTACTCGAAACATTTAGCATTAGAATATGTAAATAATTCCAGCGCTAACCATTTCTACGTAACTTTATTAATTAAGAAACAAGTTTAACAAATGTAAAACACATTTATTTCAGTAAATGTACAATGATGCGAAACTCTAAGTGTTAGCAGACATTCCACGAGGAATCATTTATCAAGGGTACGAAATAAGAAGTATAAATATCAGTATACTGCAAACGCGTGTTAAATCTCGCTTCTAGTGGAGTGCGAATGTAAGCGATTTTGTAACAGTGCAGTTTAATGGTAGAACATAATTTGCATCTTTATTTTGAAGCGAAATTTCTTATGGGAGGGCTTTGCAATTCTGATCCGCAACCTATTTGTGTGGCAATAAGGTGTGGGGGTAAACACCGTGTCGGGGAAAATTTTTAAAAACACAGGTTCTCGTCCGATCATCGAAATTCAGCAACGTCGGTCGCGGTCAGTAGGTCGGTCTGGGAACACTGTGTGACGTTGGCTTTTAGTTGTAATTTTTTACACCTAAATGTCCTATGTAATATAAAAGTTTGACTTCTATCGTGTGTCTTTATGACACACGCCTTTTCTGAATAGTGAATAGTCGTGCAGACCAACTGATTTTAAATAAACACTACAAAACAACACGGGCTGGTACGCGTCGCCACGAATATATGGTAGCAACCGTCACGGCAAGAACAAAGGAGTTTAAAATTTGTTGTCTGCCGTACTGTCGAGCTACTGCATTATGGTATCGGGGCCATCATTTTATCACCGACAATCACTGTTATTTTTGGACTACAATGCTATTTCCATCAATTATTGTGCAGTAATTTTGCCGAACTAGTATATAGACAATGATCACTGCAGCTTATGGCTATTTATGAATAACCTAAAAAGCACTGCAGTCCAGAGGTCAATCATAATAGGTTGCTAGTTCAGAGGATCGAGTTGCAAGGCTTTGTTTGACGATACAAGCTGCCCATCCACACTCGCTTCAGACCAAAATACAGCAGTTGTAGTAGTGCAGAAAGGTGTGAGAAGGTGGTGCTATCGTAATTGTAATGGCAAATAATGGAAAAACTTATAAAAATAGTTGATTGATTGATAGGTTTGTGAAAAAACAAAGAATCTTTACAGAGTGTAATGAAAAGAACTGTTCGAACTGTTTTATTTCCGTTCATATTTCGCAATATATCATCTTAATAAGCATTAAGATTTATTTATGGCAGATAAATATATGAAATTAGACACGTATAACGACCGTTTTTGTTTACTTTATGCAGTGATTTGAAATGTGTGTATAAATTGTATGTGTGTAATAGCTTTATATAACTTGATTTAAATTCCATTAATTAATATCTCTATATTACGTTACAAAAAGTCATGGTGATCGACTTGATTGACCGGTGGAATGTCAATTCGATGTTCGCAGTTTCTAACCCCGGCATGTACCAAAGAATTTAGCGGAATTTGCGGTACATTTACTAACTTGGATCAGTAATATTATTAGCTTAAGGTGCACGAGAATATCATGGGGAAACCTAAATTGGGAAATGTTCTTTATAGTACTATCGTATGGGGAAAAGTATAGAACTGTGAATTACTTGGTGTTTGATATCGCCAATATGTCGTAGCGTGGCGTGGTGATTATATAAGGAGCGCCATCCTTATCTGGTCAGTGAAACAATCGAATAATTTTGTCAATTCTCAATAGATTACGGAGAACTTTGTTTGATTCATAAAGCTCACACTTTTACAACTTATTCTGGCTATTTCCCAAAAAGGATATCGACCAAGTGGTCTCCATTATCTGTGATACACAATTGACCTCTTTTCCTTACATTTCCCATCACATTGACCAGCGTCTGGGCGACATCGCTGCTATTTCAGCTTGGATGTTGTCTTTAAGCTCTTCGATGGTCTTCGGACTGTTGGCATAAACTTTACTCTTCAAAAATCCCCACAAGAAGAAGTCTGTAGGCGTCAAATCCGAGGATCTTGGTGGTCAGTCAATATCGCTTGCTATGCAAAAAGTTCATGCTTGAAAGCTTCTTTAGGTATGTAACGATGCATAGCTGAAATTGTAGTGAAAATAAGTCTCTAAAACGCGTTCAAACACGCAGATCGGTTGGTAATTGACAAATTTATTCGTTTATTTTACTGACCAGATGAGGATGCACCCCATACCTATACCTTCCTTCGAGAAGAGGCGTATAACCCTATAGTGGGTCTGTTATAGGCCGACGTGATAATAATGAAAAATTTAAATAAATATATGAATATTCATTTCTTCAATCTTTAAATCATAACGCTTCGAAAGTTCATGATTACTTTTTTTAAATACACATCTGTGTAACATCACAGGAATATACTCGTTTGAATACATACAATTTTTGAAAAATTCTGAGTCACGGCAACGCATGGCGGGGTTCAGCAGATTTTACATTGATTTTGAAAACTTCTTTAAGCGTGTTGAGCGGTTTTTTTGGCAGAAGATAAATTTATAATCTCACGTCATGACATGCTAGTAAGTGTGACCGACCGTATTGCGCTTGCGCGGCTTGCGTCATATTAGGGATGCGTAGTATAAAAGTCTAAGTACATCTAATATTGATATTTTGTATTAAGATTGTGCAGCCCATAATATATTTGATGAATTAATAAACTGTATAAAAAGTATATATTATATAATAATTATTATTAGGTGCATCAACAGATGTGAATGAAAAAGTAATGTTAAAAATTTCTATTTACAAATTATTAAATGTAAATAATTCACACTATGACCAATTTAGAAATTCAATACAGAACACATTTTAAATTATATTGTTCACTTCTGTCGCGGCAGTACTTATGACTGCCTTGGCTATTTTTATATAATCGCTTACACTAAGACTCGGTGCAAAACTTAACCAACGTCGTGGCTCCACACCGCATGCCACCACGCAACATAAATATTTAGATACTGTGGAATGCATGACGACTCAGTGCACTTGAACTTTAATTAGCAATTTAGATATTTGTACGTACTATATGGAATTTTCGCAATTAATTCACTTGTTGACTAATAAAGCCTTTATGAACAAAGGCAACTTTTTTTTCACTCGAATGTGTTTTGTTCTGATCTCTTTGTGCTTTGCGTGTTCATATTTATCATGAAGATTCATTTAGTATTTGTTTATTTTATTTGGATGTATTGTGTTTAATCATCCTAATACTAGTAATATAAGTGAGAATTTTAGTTTGTTACGCTTTCA
Source organism: Antheraea pernyi (assembly GCA_015888305.1). NCBI lineage: Eukaryota > Metazoa > Arthropoda > Insecta > Lepidoptera > Saturniidae > Antheraea > Antheraea pernyi. Next base: position 923,217 of record MU158757.1, read on the forward strand.
CCTTAATAGCAACATTATGATGTATTTCTTGGGGAATAGGTCATAAGTGCGAACGACGTTCGAGTGAAGCCGCGGGCGAAAGTTAGAAGCCAAAAACTTGGCAAATTTAATCACTGTATTGTATGTTGAATTTTACATTATATATAATATTAAACAAACTGACTGGACTATGTTGACTCACAATTGCGGCACAAGTGATTCTCTTCTAGGTTGTCATATTTCCAGAGTGTTAATATATCCAGTGGTCGGGTTGTACTACAGTACAAAGTATGACAGCAAAGATTAACGATATATTATATATCTCATAGTTTAAAATAATAACGTAGATTTCTGTAGCTCAGTTTAATTAAAGAAATGGTCGCACAATATCAAGTTGGATTGCAAAAAGAATCCGAGGTTGAATACTTATCTCTCGTAGAAACAAATGAACGAGGCTCTTAGAAACAGTGTCCCTTCCTTATTGGTATAATATCCCTCTTTAAAGCGAACTCCACAGTCCATGGTGTAAGCACGGATCACGTAATCCATTACCATGGCGCGCGTGACTTCCAGCCGCTGAGCAGCGCTTTCTGTAATTTTATTTACTTTTCTCAGCTCTTCGGGTTTGGAACAAGAATAAACCTTACAGCGGAATCATAATTTCTAATATTTATAACATATAGCATTGACTTGTAGAATTTGTGACGTCATAAATGTTAATACAATCAATCGTTTCTATACTCGTCCTTTTTCCTCTTTAGTAATATCTACACGCTCTTTCTGTGTATGTAATTTACATATACCTAACCAATATATCTGATTAGGTAATATTATGATAGTATCGATGATGAAAAAAGTCATCTATATATACAACAAGAATATAAATCTAACGTGTCTGTAGTCTTTAGATTTTTGAAAAGATTATTGCACGTGTCTAGGATTAAGTAATAAAATACATTCCAATTTTTTTTTAATGTGTCCGTCTGGGGAGCTACCATAAGTATATTTAATCGTAAACTTATTTACGACCTAAGGTTTATGACTTAAACTGCTTCGTCAAAGAAAACTTGTTTTGTTTGTCACGCGAAAGTTTGTGTATCTTACGTGATGTACCGACATCTTGTTAAATTTTTTATGCATCTTAGTTCTTCGGGGAAAAACAAAAGTTTTGATAACGTTATTACTAGAGAAAAAATCTTAACATTATTACATTAAAGCTGGTACTTTTATCTTACCTAGTGGGCGCCCAGTGATCGACATTCGACCATAGTTCATTGTTTTTTAAAAGTTTTTTTTTTTTATGTCATAGGTGGCAAACGAACAGGTGGGTGACCTGCTGTTAAGTGATCACCACCATCCATGGACACTAACAACCCCAGAGGAGTCGCAAGTGCGTTGCCATCTTTCGGAGGGAATGGTTAGGGGAGGGAAAGGGAGAAGAGAGAGGAGAGGGGAGGGGAGATGGGTCTCCGGCGCTCTCACTGACCGAACGAAACGCAACAATGCAAGCACTGTTACTTCACGTCGGTTTTCTATGAGAGGGTGGTACTACCCCGGGCGAGCCGACCCATTCATACTGAAACCAATAATAGTTTTTAAGCGTGGCTCTACCACCATTAAAACTTGAACTCTATTAGGGTTCCTGTGTCAAAGGGATTCTATAATAAAATACCAACCTAAATTCATATCATCTACATACAAAGTTTTGGTCCACTCTCGTGTCCCATGATGTATATCTGTATAGTATACATATTTTATTAACTGCAACAAATTTGAAATGTAGGTTGGCATCGACTTCAAATATATTATTAGATAGCGCGAATATCGATATTTTTTATTTAATTTGGTTAATTTAATAATTCAGTTATTTTTCGCTTTTTAGTGCCGTATTAGTTTTTCACATCGAAGGCGGTTTACATTTAAAAAAAAAAAAAAATATTTCTCCATTTTTAGTGTCCATAAATATATCTGGTTTCTAATGGGTATAATAAATCGGTTCCAATTTCACGAAAATACGTAGATACGAAGTGGGTGAAAATCAAATAAACGATATTTCACCCCCTTAGGGGTTGAATATTAGTTTATATGAGACCAACTCCATATAAAATTCAAATAAAAAAAGAATCATTAAAATCGGTTCATAATTGACGGAGATATCGATTAACATACATAAAAAAACATACAACCGAACGTAGTAACCTCCTTCTTTTTCGAAGTCGGTTAAAAAAAAAGTGTGATAGCGTAACAAGCAAACAAACAAATTCATACTCATATTAATAATCTTTTTGGATGAAAAACAGTCGAGAACTTCAATCTTATTGCCATGACGAGATTCTATTTTAACAAATATATATGAATAGAATTTGTGCATCATAAAATTTTCAAATTAGCTCGAATCGTCTTTCATCTTTTCATCAGTTAAGGAGCGCAGCGGGAAGTGCGCTTTGAGTATCAGGATGGTAAATAAATATTATTTTTTATTTCTTCTTGAATTTCAGGAAATCGAATAGGAAGACCTGATATTGAAGATCGTTTCGAGCGATTTTTTTTCTATGTAGTAGTTATTAATATATGTAATAATTTATAAATGTTCTTATGTATGTTCACGATGAACTCCGAAACTACTCAACCGATCTTCATGAAATTTGGTATTTGGGTATAATTCGGTCCAACTTAAGAGATACGATAATTTATATTTTAAATAATGGCCTCAATATTTTTTAATTACAAATTAAATGTTTGCCAATGTTGATTATTGTAAGTTCCATCAGTCTTGAACAGATGGCGGTTTAAATTAGTTTGTTGATATAAACTGTAGGATCGACTGTTATAGATATATCATAGATGTCGCCACATTTTAATTTTCAATATTTTTTAATAACTAAGCTATAGCAACGCGTGGCCAGGCTAGCTAGTAAAAAAATAAATTTCCCAACGTATGTAATCGCAAAACCTCAAAACGACCACACCTATTTGCTAATTTATATGAATTAAAGTGAATTAGAATCATCGTTTCTCATTTGGAATCTATATGAGAGTCTATCCTGCCTTCTATTGGAGAAAATACACAACAGTTTCTTTCGGTTTCTTTACAAGAGAAAATACAGGTACTACCTGTTATTATATACCCTACAACATTTTAGCTGGATATGTCGAATTCAGCCCACTTGCTTGCAAGTGAAATTATGAAAATATAACCAGAGGTTCTATGATCATAAGAGGTAACTCTCATTGTATAGATCTTGTGTTTAGATTATGTCGATTTTCTTTGGCTAATTATTATATAACTGCACGTCGACATAAACTATTTAGCATACCGGTATACCGGATACTTCGACAATTTAATCAAGTCGTGATACTCATTATATAGTTCCCACTAGTCGACATATTTGCTTGTGAATGGAAATAATTGTGTGGTACTTTTTTTTATAATGAGAAGTTGGTATGATTGAACACTTTATTATTTAGTATAAGGTTAATTAAGTTAGTTAGTTAAGGTTAATTTTCTTTTTGTTTTATATTTAAAATATTTGATTTACTTAGTTTAGATATATCTGTTAAACTATATTAGTAAATAATTATTTTCTGTTGTGTTTGTACATGTCATTTTAATGTATGCTGGACGAAAGATGTTTAAAAAATCATAGGGAAAGTGAAAATTTTGGGATATAACGTCTCACTATAAAAAAATCACTCACTCACAGAAAACAGTAGGATGATCTTAAAAAAATATTCACTTAATTGATAGATTGACGTTTTAATTGTTCAATCGCCATTTTGTTTCATTAAATACTTGTAATGAAAAGATAAATTTTGATTTTATTTTCTTCGCGTACACCCGTCTGAAGCCAGGCCAGGCAGCTAGTCTATAATAAAACTCAAGAGGTTCTTAGTTTGAATATACTTATCTCTCAAGCTACGAGACAGATATGAAAAATTATTATTTTGCATTTTACAGTCCATCTATTTAAGAATGTTATAGGCTATCTAACATCAAGCTACGATCATTAGGAGCGAAGCAATAACCATACAAACGTGGGTTAGAAAGTAGATTCGTTAAGCGACAATACAGTGCGGGCGAGTCGTGAGAGATGGTGCGACGTATCAGGTGCTATGGATATGACGGCAATCCGACAAAAACCGAACTATGAATGCCTATAACAAGTTACACTTGATACAGAGTTTGTTAAAGCTCATCTAGAAGCGTTGGTAGTAATTCAACAATTTAAACATAAAAGCCATGGTACATACATAGTAATATGTATAAAAAAATTAAGGTTAATAAAGACTGCCGACAGAAGTGAATACGCGAAACCATGAAATAAATGTGTGGGGTACACATTTATATTTTCATATTAATTATAGTGTGAATGACAATATTTAAATTTCAGAATTTGTTTATTAGTGTAGTTTTCATATCTATTGGCACTCGGAGCAATAATTATATACATTCCTATAAAGTCTATTAATCAATCAAACGTATAATAAGTTCCGAAATATCAATATTACATGTATACAGGCTCTTATATTACGCGTCGCTAGTCTGACGAAAGTCACGCAAGCAGAATACGGCCGGCTATGCTTACGATGCTTGTCATGCCGTGAAATTATAAATTTGTCTTTTGTCAAAAATACCGCTAAACGCGCCTAAAGAAGTTTTCACTTCAAAAGTCTTTACCGATCCTCTCGATGAAATAACGTCAGCGAACAATCAGTACCAGCCTGTCTCTCCAAACAGAGCGTGTTCACGGCCATGCCCACGTAACCACAGATCACGTAAACTTGGCTCCCGTACACCAGACTAGGCCCCCCTCGGTACACGGCCAAAGCCTAGACCCGTTCCCTCGCCATGGAGCCCTTGAGTACGCTGCTCGCGCGAATACAGTGACACAAAATCTTATATCACTGCAACAACATTACATTCATTACCTCGACACACGTGCACGCACATATACTTACACATGGTGGAATGGTTTTATTTATTTTTCCTTATCAAACTGAATTAATTCAGAAAAAAATAACCGACACGAAATACATACAAGAGTTATTGGGGTACACATATAAATTTCAATAACTCATACTAATATGTAGCTTAGCTCAGTTAGGTCGCGAATTGCATGAACTAGGCAACAGCCCAAGCTGAGTTGTGCTGCGCACCCTTGAGCTACTTGTCAAAATAGAATCGGCTGAGTGCCTTAAGCGCTCGCCTTAGTAGTCCGGTGAAGCCGTTAAGGCCTTACTAGGCCAATAGCGTAGTCAGATTGAGAAAAAAAAAACTTAAAAATCAGTACATTTCGCATATAAATAAAGAATAAAAAATTTGCCAATTAAACATACCTTCGATTATCTATACTCAATAATCAAAGATTCAAACATTAGCGTCCATAAATGTACAGAATTTCGTGAAGAGGACATTTGTGTAAATATTTAATACTCTAGGTACTGGGAACGTTTTTAAAGCTCGTTAACCTAACAGTATTTTTGTAACCCTTTTGCGCTTGTTATCGCATATTCCACGTATGAATATGAAAAAATATACATTTTTATATGCATTTACTTTGATACGAATCGTATCTCTTTGTATGCTAATAGAGTTCTTTTCATATATTAACTAGTTATTCAGTTTTTACTCGTATTTCATTTTCAAAGCTTCGAATTGATATAAAAGAGGTTGTGTAGTGAGTGTACGTTGTTAAAATAGGCATGCGCAGTTCGGCTCTTATCGGTAATGCACGGATTTCGTCGTGTAGCATACCTTAGTACTCGATACGCCTCGCCGTGATGCACTTCCTGGCCTATAATTTCCATGAAAATGACTCTGCTTCCAAAGGTCGTAGCGTGATCTTTGATACACTGTAATCTTCCCTAATGAATGACGTAATTGAGCCTCGACGGACCTATATATTCGTTATTTGTACTAGATTTTTTTTTCAATCTTGTTGGTTTCGCACATCGATAATTTCGCAACTAGATACGATTCAGTTCTCTTTCCCCTTGACGTGTTGCATGAGCATTGTATAGAAGTCACTAAGATTTGTCAGTTATTATTTTGATGTAAGGCAGTGAGTCGTGGTAATTTCAAAATGTGTACTAGATTAGGCCTTATAAAATTTCGATTTAAGTTAAATACCAGATCTGAAATCATAACTACAAGTTCATATATTTCTATCTCTGTTCGCTAAATCTAACGTGTCTGTAGTTTATAGATTGTTGTGAATAACATTATTGCAGGTGTTTGTTTGTTTGTGCACACATCACTGCTAAAGTACTTACTACGTTGAAGATAAAACATCACCAAGAAAATAATAAAGCATATCCTCGAACAACGTTTAGTCTTCGTTTCGTTAAAACCGATATACAATATTGATTTCATAATATAAAACAGACCCGAGAACAAGTAGCTAGTGTAAGCTTTACGACTCAGTGATGTCATACGTCTGTAAATGAGATTTTAACGAGGTCATCTGCACACGTATGATTAGTGTGCCAGCTCTGTTTTTCACATAAAATAATTAACTATATATTTATAACAGAACTCGTTCAACTATATATCTATACAGAAAGCTTTTTTTTATTTTTTCACATTTACTGTTCGCCAAACCCAATGAAGGATTCATTATTCATTTATTGTAATAATATAAAATTATAACGTATGTATATAATATCTCTTTAACTCTGTGGTACCAACCCGATACCACGTGATAGACATATAACCTGGTGTATACCAGATTTCAGTCTTTTTAAGGGATTTTTAAAATATACAATTTCGTAGTACATTATTTCCATATATCCCATAAGGTTTAGTCAGATTTGGCAATGTAAGCGCTCAAAACATACTTTTACTTGACTAAAATAAATATAAAACTTTTTTTTATTTTTTATGACCGTAATAGACAATTCTTACACATACAATCCTTTCAGAAGCAATTCTTTAAATGTTTTTCTATTTATATATTTTGTAGGTGGTAGAGGCACGCTGAAGCTAACACCGGTTTGTTGTTATGAATGAATGTGTCGGCTCGCCCGGGGTACTACCAACCGACCCACAGAAAACCGACGTGAAGTAACAGTCCCAACTCCCTTCCCCTTCCTTCTCTCCATTCCCCCTTCCCGTCCTCCCTCCCCCAACTCAGGCTGGCAACGCACTTGCGGCTCCCCTGGTGTTGCAAGTGTCTATGGACGGTGGTGATCACTTAACATCAGCTGACCCACCCGTTCGTTTGCCTCCTGTGATATAAAAAAAGGGTTATTAGCAATCTCACGATTATAACAAAGTAATTCTAGATATAACTAGCTCTCAAATACACTTGCCGGACCACACTTATTGATGTTTTCAACAGTCCTACCATTATATCGTATGTTCACCCATTCTTTTTTTTATACCATTGGTGGCGAACGAACATGTAGGTCACCTAATGGTAAATGATCACCACCGCCCTTAGACACCTGCGACACCAGTAGAATCACAGATTCGTTACATACCCTTAAGAAAGCATAAGGTCGTTTCGTTTAGTTGTTGTTCTTCGTTTAGTTTAGAAGAAATGATTTCACAGTTGGTAGAGCCACGCTGAAACTTACTGGTTTCAGCATGAATGGGTCGGCTGGTCCGGGGTAGTACCACCCTCTCATAGAAAACCGATGTGAAGTAACAGTGCTTGCATTGTTGCGTTTCGTTCGGTCAGTGAGAGCGCCGGAGGCCCATCTCCCCTACCCTCTCCTCTCCCTCCCCTAACCCTTCTCCCCAAAGGGTGGCAACGCACTTGCAATTCCTCTGGTGTTGTTAGTGTCCATGGACAGTGTGGATCACTTAATATCAGGTGACCCATCTGTGTGTTTGCCACCTATGACATAAAAAAAAAACACGTGAATAGTACCTTTATTTTATTGCAGAATATCATTGATTTGTGCTCAATTCACGTTTATTATGATTATTATAAAAATACTAAAAAACAACTGGGGCACGGGAAACGTTCAGTTATATTTTTTATCGGTCGCCATCAGCAATGTGATGATACTAAAGGGAGCAAGTTAACGACATAAAATTCAATTTAAAATCGTTTGTGATACAATTTTTAAGTGTAAAAATTAATGTTACCGTATAAATGTATGAAAATAATTTTGAATGGTAGTCCGGTGAAGCTGTTTAAGACCTTGCTATGCCAATAACGAAGTCGGTTCGAAAAATAAAAATATTTTTGAATGAACAACTACATATAATATTTTGATGTATAACAAAATAAAATGTTTTCTACTGCTTATTATTTAAAAGCTTAAATGCATTGCTAATATGAAATTTGTAAATAAAAAGAAGGAGTTAGTGAAATTGGTAATAAATTGTTATTTTCTAAAGATAACGAAGAGACATTAATTAGAATTGACATTTTTTTTTCCATTGGAGACATATATTTGGGTTTTTTTAAATTGCATTTGAGATTACAAAAGGAGAATAACATAATGTATTTGTTGCAATTATTTCAAAAATAAATAATGTAGTGAAAGGTTTGCTTATTTTAAAACATTTGCACAATTTAAATACCTATGATTAACACCTCTCTCTAGATTCTTAAATCGTATTAAAGACAAACTTTTGCGAAATATTTTTGTAAACTATTTAATTTTGTATATTTATATTTAGCACACCAACATAAAGATTACAAGGTAAAATTATAAACTATTAATTCTAACATAAAATTACAATGTAAGTGCATATGTATCATTACACAGTATAAAACAAAGTCCCCTACCGCGTCTGTCTGTCTGTCTGTTCGCGATAAACTCAAAAACTACTCAACGGATTTTCATGCGGTTTTCACCAGTGGACGCCCAGTGGTCGATATTCGACCATAATTCATTGATATTTTTAAAGTTTGAACTTTATTCGGGATTATTTATCAAAGGGTATACTTCTATAATCAAAGGTTTACATCATGGCTACTCAGTTATTTGCCACTTTTTTTTAATTGTATAGATACAAAAAAAAATCGAAATTAATTATAAATTTGAAACAAAAACAGGTTGTTACATAAGGCGGTAGGCTCTCAAATTCTAAGTAAAGATAACTTTACGAAAATAAAGATATTTATAGCAAGTCATGACACAATTATCACACGATATCATGGGTAGGTGGTATTTCTGGGTGATATTGAATTAAATGTAGTCTGTACATTATAATGGAATAGTGATACACCCAGTATCATCATTTGGAAAAGTAATTGATACACAATAGTATCAAATAATGAATCCAAAACAAAGAAAATTTTAATACTACCATTAACTTTTGAAAATGAATTCCTTTTTGTTCAATATTTATCATCAACTGTTATAAATATAATTGCTACATCAAGTTGAACTGCATCATTGTAACCGCGGAGATCTAAGTCGTGGATTACTTTCATGAGCAAACAAATTTTCTTATTTTGATTTTACAAAGTATTTTTGGCGCTTTTTTTTAATTGAATCATCATTTCTGGTGAGTTCACCACAAAAAATACTAAACATAAACACACTAAATATCGGCTTTGACTTTGGTAATATTGCTTTACTCTTGTGACAATATGAAGCAAAGTGACATGATGTGAAAGCAGTCCTGTCACCTAAAATTTTCAATAAGACCAAATAAAATCATTATTTCAGTGGTACCATAAATTATTAAAGATAATTATTTAAATTATGAATTTACATATTATAAAATTAACCTACAATTTGACCAGTTGATTTTAAAGGGCGTGTAAGGCATGCAACGTCAGTCATGTTAAAAATATTGAAAAATATTGGAACGTAAGAGTGAGTTTGACAAACGTCAAAATGTCTTTTCCATTTATATGTGTGTATATGTTGTGCAAAATTCGAGCAGTAGTATAAGTAATGTATATTTTAATTAATTTAATATGCTTGTAATGCTTTTTATATTAAAAAATAGCTTTCTGCACTTCTCCTCCATATAAACTTTAACTATGCCAAATTTCACGTTTATCCGTTCGTCCAATTCTCTTAAAAAGGGGTACAAAGTTTTAGCTTCACGTATTAATATACATGATTCAGGGCGGGACAGCGTCTGCCGGGCCCGCTAGTATATAATAATAACAATTTTGTAACAAATTTCAATACAAAAGAAAAAACAATTTGATTTTAATTACTTACATATAGGCAGTAATAAAAAGTATGTACAACTACACAAGGGTATATTTGATTTTTAAGTTATGAGTGTTTGTACAAATTGAATGGATAAAAATATTCTGTTGTTGTTTTTCATTGTGTAGGATATTTCGTTATATAATCTAACAAGGCGTATTAGAGGGCTATTATATTACAGTATTAAGTGTCGTGATTTTCCAACCACGCAAAAACATTTGGAATACAATACACGTCAATTTTTTCGGTTGTTCTGAATACAGACGTTAAACTTACACGTAATATAGCCATTACAAGAAAATATTATTATAGACTAGCTTGGCCTGCGGCTCCGTCTGCGTGGAACCTAGTGTAAGAAACGGTGACTAATAAAATAAGTGTGTTAATTCCATTTACTTATTTAATTTTCTCTCGTGCTTAAGTCGCGTCGTCATTAAAATTAAAATAACTTTTGACAGAGTGAACCGATTTTAATGAAACCAAGACTAAATGTTACTCGAGGATATGCTTTATGATTTTCTTGGTGATGTTTCATCGTGAACGCAATACTTTAGCAATGCAGCGTGTTCAAACAACCAGAGTGACAGAGATTTCTAAAAATGATTAATTTGTATTTTGTTACTTATTATAAGACAGATTATATTCTTATTATATGTATTGAAATCTAAAATTGACAATTATTACTCCTTAAGTAGTATCTATAATTCATATAATATAATAATTTATACCTATATTGTTCGGTGCACCTATCTTCAGAGCGGTCAAAATATTTGGGAAGGACTATAAAAACAAACGTATGATGTAATTACTCGAAAATATTACATTTATATGATCAGTATTAAATTAAAATGCGTTAAAGTATATAAATGAAAATTGAATAAAATAAATCAAAGCGGAGATGAAACTATTAAAACTACACACACAACTTCAACAGTAGCTTCCTATTATGGCGTAAGAGAACAGTGAGGATGTTATGAAAATAAACTTTTAACAAGATAAAAGGGACTTCAAAGTTTGTAGGATAATTCTAACAGTTTACAAACATAAAATAATTAATTATGCACCGCAATATATATGGTATTAGTTTAGTTTTAAATATGTAGTTACATGTATAATTAAATAAGCTTGTAAAAACATATAAAACACGACTTATTAAGCCATTATGGGGTGTAAGGGGTGTCGAATAACATCGTAAGACTTGAGGCACCCAAGCCAACCTCACCTGCACGTGGTGCACCCTGCTGAATAACGAACGAGGCAATGGGGTGGTAGGGTTTTACAGCCTGACTGGGTCGCAACCACCATGTATACGGCGAAAAAGCCCATCATAGTGATTCGCTTCTGCGGGTCGCGTTTCGGGATCACAGGGCATATCCAGCTTTTCGCAGTTCGGCATGATAGCGGCGACCGGCGATGGATAGTGTGTCACTCGGTGGTCGCCATTGTTTTTGGATTGTACTGTGTTTACCATCAGGCATAGTGCAGTCATTTTGCCGTGCTACAAAAAAAAAAGAAGTGTGTGTGTAACTTATGTACACGCGTTAGAAGTTATACTTCTTTGGCGTAATAAGATAAAAATTTTATCTTTCGCCTTATTCTACGTTTGTAGAAAACACGACACTAACAATAGATAAAAGATATTTAATACATTGAAAGTTTTAATACAAACAAACAAAATGTTGACTATAGCTAACTTCAGGGTGTCGGTTTTTCGTGACGGTGTGCGCTCGCATCGTAAAAATTTACTCTCACCATTTTTCCCTAACGCGCCATAAGAAGTATAACTTCAAAAAGAGAAAAAAAATGCCACTATTGTAATTCGCTGACGACAGTCTATGTCAATTAATTTAATTAATACTCCATCACATCAAAACTACTAATGTATAGTATAGTTAATAATAGTATAATGTACAGTATAGTTGATACGGAATTTTTGGTAGGTTGTCCTGGGCTACTTATTCTTTGAATTTGATTGACCATTTGTGATTGTTTTAATGCCCAACGAAGCGAGTGGGAATCGCTAGAAAGACCATGAAGAATATTAGTTCCAAAAAAATTATGTAGATGTCAGATGGAATAATAAAAATACCCTTTTGATAATAAACGTCATTAAAGTGTTCAAAACAAAGCCGTGAACGACAAAATTTCCTGTTTCTTAATTAAGATTCTTTATGAGGACACTTTTAGGGGACACCCAACAAAAGCCGGGTTACTGAGGACAATTTATTTTTGTCTCGAAGGTTTTTGGGGTCCCGTCTATTCGAATACTAAACTGTTACAAATGTCAATGTTATAAATATTAATATTATCAAGCCCAAAACCTTGTTTGTTTGAAAGCAGTCATTTCTAGAAAAATTAATCAGATTTGAAATATTAGTTTTTCTTTTATAGAACTTTATTTTATTTTATTTTAGTTTTAGCAACCAATCTTCTAATGGATTATTACTGCCATTGTCGAATAGGTATTACAAGTTTCTTGCAAGCATTTCAATGAACTAATAAGATGGCTGCCATCTTGTTAGAACTTACCAGGGAGGTTTTGTGACAAGTCAGAATCCGTACTCCGTGGTATAATTTCCCATCCATTTCACTAGTGCACAATAACCAAATTATGTTACGTAAAACACTACCAATATAACATCATATAAAGCCATATAACATAAAATTATGAAACAAATACAAAATTCACTACATGATATTCCATAAACTCAATTTGGGAAGGTTATAGACTATGTACCAGGCTTTTAAGAACGGAGCAATTATCACACAAAATCTAGGTCAGGAATTACACCATAACGTAGTAATAAAGCGGAAGAACTGTATGGAACTACACAGGACATCGGGGATCGAATATAGGTTGGCTATCTAAAGAGAAACGGGCATTCTCGAGAAAACTCGAACTGTGAATGCCTATGTCATTGAAGAAAAATGCCGTCCAGCTCGGACTCGTGGTGCGCTTATTAATACATAAGAAATATATTTATTCTCGAGTTTCATACATGTTTTTATCTTTTATATACCAATATATATATTTTATTACAATTTCTTCCTACACAAAAAATATGTTATAAATATAATAGCGCTGACAGTATTTTGGAATATTTAAAATTAATTAAAGCGTACGGCTAATTAAAATTATATCAATATTCGTAGTTATATTGTACAGAAAAAAAGAGACCGAGGAGCATAACGCTTTTTCTTTACGTGGCGTATTTTACCAGTCAAATCTCTTACCACACGTTTTAACATCGTCCGAAAAAGGTTTTCTTAGAAATGAAATATTTATATACAGAATCCAATTATTTTACGGATGATCACACCTTGAAGGATTCCTTTTTTGTTCACGATACATAAAAATTGCGAGCATTTGGAAATAAACACCGGCTGTCGCGTCAATTGAACTTAACTACCGCATCGAAACCGACTGCTAGGGTTTCCTTTTCTCGAAAGAGTAGAAATTATACCATAACAGGATATTTTATCCTAGTTTTCTATACAACTTATGGAATCATAACTAGATATATTTAGGAAATGAAATTTCACATAATAAGTTAAATTTAAAATTAATATATTATAATTATTAACTAGTTGCCACCGCGCACTTCGTTTCGCCTTAATATGATTTTCTTTCATAGCCTACATTTTTGTAGATACATAACAATATATGGAACATTTCTGTTTGTAAAATTCAGGTATGTCTGTATTTGTAATTATTTACCTTTCAAACAAGAAAACTGTTTTTAATACACTTTTTTATACTTATCATCATCATCATCAGGGACATCTGGATGACCCTTAATTATAATTTGGGGCTGGTAGATGGCACTATTGTTTAGATCGTAAGTTTTTTTTGTATATTTTTATATAAAAATAACATATGCATGTTTAGTATTTTTTGTGATACCGCAGGTTTGACCGATGTATACTCGGTCGTCTCCTGACAAGGGCGGGGCACGGCGGAGGCGTTTTTCTGTTGCCAGAACGACCGCTGGAGCAGCACGATGAAGTCTGTAGAGATCTCTCGTCACCCCAAATATAGCGGCAGTGGGGTTTTAGTCCATGCGAGTCGGACATAAACCACTCTCTGCCCCGAGAGGGCAAAAGGGATTTCCCAAAAAAATGTGGTTCGAGCATATAATTATCAAATTTTCCTTATTAAATTTTATTTAAAAAATAATTCTTAACATAATTATTCGATTATTACTGACATAATTAAATACTTCATAGTAGATTTTACACATGAGAAATGATTTTTTCTCGAATTTTAAACATGCTTTTTATTTTTTATATACAAGTATATATATTTTATTACAATTTCTTACTGCTCAGACCGATTTAGTTATAGAGGCTTTAATTCAAGACTATTTAATCAAAATACAAGAAATTATTATCTAAATAATAAAAATACTAAATATTAAGGAATGTCCTTATATGCATATTTTATTCAACCTTTTTTCTAATAATACCCCCGAGCTAACAATGAAAACCGGCTAAGTGTGAGTTTCCCTTATGCTAAGGATCCCGAATCCAATGAAAAAAAATTGTCAATATATAGCACAAGATCACAAATATTTAATTTAGGGCTTGAGAAAGCGCTTATGGTTATAAATATGGAAATACTACTGATAGTTCAGAAAACAATCCAGTTACCGAGAAGAGTCAATAGGTATCTAGTTTATCTTTTTTAACACAAATCGATGTGTTGAGACGGAACCCTCGATGCGCGAGTCCGAATTACACTTGGACGATTTTACCTTGTTTACCTTCCGTACTAATTAAGCGGTTAACGCTAAAAAAATTGTAGGAGCTTTGCATTCTTTTCCAGGGTAAATATTATTGTTAGATGTTATAATAGCGTGTGTATGGACGTGAAGTTTTTATAACGAAAAATACCAAGAGAATAGAATGAACATAGTTTCAAGCAGATTTATGAAGTCAAAACCAGTAAAACGATTGAATTCACAACAACAAGAAGTACGTGAAAATTCGACACAATAGCTTAAACTAAGATTAAGAACGTTCACGCATAATACTGAGGCAAAGACACACGATAGAAATTAAACTTTTTTATTATAGGGAAATAGTTTCATTTAAAAAATACAACGAAAAGCCAACGTCACTCGATGTTCCAAGGGGTCACCCATCCAAGTACTGACCGCACCCGACGTTGCTTAACTTCGGTGATCGGTGATTCAGTGAATTAAGTTTATTTTTAAGATATTTATTATTGATTTTAGAAAACAAGAAGATGTATATCACTTATAGGATTCATTTTTTTTTGTGAAACATGAACATACCAGAAAATAATGATAAAAAATAAAAATCAGTAAATTTACCTTATACTTTTCAAAACCACAAAAACCTTCTAAGTTTGTAAGCGTATAACTTTTAAGCTGCTAAACTTACAAAAGTTTTATTCGTGGCCGATTTTGTAAACAATTTAATTTCCTACACTAATCAGTACACAAACCTAAAAGTGCAATAAAGTATTCATTCATTCATCTTTGTTGAACATACCCATATTATTCGTACAAGAGGAAACAAAATAAAATTTCCCGCATGTCCCCTTCGAGGCATATATAAAACCAAAACTGCGATGTTTTTTAGTCACTTGTCATTTATTAACGAGAAAACCAGAGCCAACGAGTTTTAAAGAAACAAGAAATGAAATAAAATGAAGAGAAACGCCCACGAAAATGTTCAAAAGACTCGGTAATAAAATAATTAAAACTATCCGAACCTCGGTGTATATAAAACTGGTGTTTACTTTTCAAATTACCCTGGATTTCTCGTGAAATAAAATTGTATCTAATTAGCCACGGCTTTAATTAAGCATAAAACCCGAGACGCTAAAACCACTCTAGGACTGTTGGGATTACAACTAAAAGCTTTTGAATTAGGGAGTGGAAAAGCATTTTTGCACATACATTACAAAGATGGAAGAGTTGATTATTTTCTAGTTTCCTTCCTAGAAAAGTAACCCTATAACTAAGTTTATATACTTCGTCCTAAATTAAAAGGACCTTTCAAATAGTTTCAGATTTTTTTTAAAGAATATTTATTACCATGACAAATATATTATACTAGTTGCTTCGTATGGATGTACTCACGGTGAAACGTTGAAGCGATGATGGCTTAATTGATAACGTGATCGGACATAACATCGATGGACGTAGGTTCGAATCCTTGTAACGAAGTCGGAACTTTCGGTGAAGAAAATCATCGTTATGGAAACATAGCATGATGGTAGGGTTTTCTCTAAGTCCACCTGGCTAGCTATCGCCCCCAAATTCGAAACATGTCGCCAAGCAACTGCTGATGTATTTCGGCAGCTACACTTGAAGCCCAGTCGCCTCCAAGTCCAGACCACATCGCCAATTAAAATCAAATGAGATTGTAGTAAAAAAGATTCGGAAAAATGCCCCCAAATCACCCGACGGCACTTTTTTTTACAATATAAGAACAATGACGACTGCCTTCTTTTAGACAGTGCTCGTTTACGATAAAACCATCTACGTGACTGGAAATTCAGGAACGTTCTTTGGAGCTTTCTTTATCTTTTTGGTTAGAATTAGCAGATTAGTAATCGTTTCTAGCAAGTTAATTACAACGGATTATCTTATAAAATTTGTAATAATTTGCTAATTCTAAAATCAAAAACACCTGTTCGAAAAGAGACCGAATCTCTCTCTTTTTGTATACATTTTTAGAAGTAGTTATAATCAAAATCCTTTTTAAAGGATGTACAGAGAGTGTTGTCAATTGTACACATAGTTCCATAATTACCGTTTGACATTGAAACTTCACTGACATGGTATTTGAACTTAACTTCCGGCGAATCCGTTATATATTTTAGAACTTTATTGTAGAAAGTAATATTACTCTAAAAAACATTTATTGGTCTTACTGAACTTAATACATAGGAGTGTTATTTTGCGACTTTTTCTAGTATTAATTCATGACAGTTTATATCTGTCTATTCTTGGGCATTCACCAAATTATCTTGACTGTATTAGTAAGACACCGAATTTAGGGAACTAGATCTGTATAACTGATACTTCTATAGTATCACCTCCACACACGTGCACGCATACACGCTTACACATGCAGGAAGGGTTTTATTTTTTCCCTTATCAAACTGAAATAGTTTAGAATATTATCCGATACGAAATATATATAGGAGTTGTTGAGGTATGTATGCCTGGTACACATATATGTTTCAACAACTCATATATGTATGAATAGTTAGCTTAGCTTAGGTTAGCTCAGATAGGTCGCGAATTGCATGTATCAGGCAACAGCCAAAGCCGAGGTGTGCCGCGCACCCTTGAGCTAGTTGTCAAAGTAAAATCGGCTGAGTGCCTTAAGCGCTCGCCTTAGTAGTCCGGTGAAGCTGTTAAGACCTTGCTTGGTCAAAGGCGTAGTCAGTTCGAAAAAAAAAAAAAAGAAGATACTTCTATAGGTAAATTGAAAAGGATAACAGGAGGAAGGATAAGTATGCGAGTGGTATTGACTATTTATACTAAGGAAATAATCAAATAAAATTTCTAATTTATTTTGTGTTCTATATTCTACTGCAACTTGACACGAAATTTCGATTGCGTTTTATCACTATAACGTCGATTTAACTTTTTTGATTAAATTTACAAGATTCCCTGCGTCAGATATACGCGTTATTTTTTTTTACTTAAGATATTTCGCCGGGAAATGTCTAAGTAAAGATCGTATTAAAACTTTTCAGTGGTCGAGGAAAATTATGTCGAGATTGAACCCTAAACTTCGGGGGAAGTTTAGAGGAGAAGTTTTTTGTGGAATATTAACCGAGTAAATTAAAACCGCGGCGGGTTGATGGCAAGACGTGATGTTCAGTTATAAATCTGTGCTTGTAAAAGTTTCAACTTCAAAAACAACAGAACCTCTTTTAGCAATGTTTATAGTGAATGTTTTATCTGCGTGAAATTCCAATTTACCTGCTGTTTTCATAAGCGATCATTAATCAATTCAATTGATTCATTCATTGTGTATTTGGACAATACATTGATGGACCCTAAGTTCAAATCATTTTAATGAGCTTTAACTGTCAGTAAAGGAAAATTCTTGGTGAAGCCATAGATAGGCTTTTTTACCACTGTTGGCGTCATGGGCATCAACAGCTTCACCGGGCTTTTTGGGCGATCGCTTAAGGCACTCAGGCGTATGGCAACTAGCTTAAGGCTGCCAAAGACCTGAATCGCAAATCGAATTAAATTATCCATACGAGTTAAGGTAACCATACACGTATACGTTACTGATAAAGATATGGGTACCTTCATATGCGCAGCACGGACGCGTGCAAGTATTTCGAATGTGTTAATTTTGGTAAAGATTAAGGTTAGTTAACAAAATCATAGCATGATGGCTTTTTAAGACTTATCTGGCTAGCAACCATCCTTAAGTTGAAAATATGTCTCCTGGCAGTTGCATTTGAGAGCCAGCTCCCTTAAAGCTGTATTCTCATTTAATACCAGGTGAAATTGTTTCCAGTGACTCTTTTTCAGTTTATCGTATTTCGAGATAGTATAATAACCAGCAGGCGATAGGCTTTCAGGCAGGCATGACAACAATGTTTGTCGATGATTATAGATATCTGGATTGTCTTCGTTGTTTCTGGATTGCGCTCTTCATACCATTAGGGGTGTAGTGAAATAACTTTATCATAGCAAAAAGTACTGGATAGATTTCGATTTTTTTTCGCCGCGCATATCAGCTAGCGCTAGAACAAAAAAGGATGAAATCATCCTGAATTAGCACAATTTGTTGTACATCTTCGTGCTTCTTGGTTTACAATCGAATTACTCGCTTTAAATGGTATATTTATACGTTGTAATAGCACAAATTTAAAATATAATATCAAGATTATGTGCATCCGAGTAACTGTGTTGAAGTCAAAAGCGGCAATGCGTGTGTCAGTTCAAGAACCGACCACTACAATTGGTTGAGAATATCGCGCATTTAGAAATTAGCGAAATTTAAGTAATTGAATAATAACAGTTGCTATGGTTATTATCGTTCATATTGCTTTTATAAACAACTTAAGTCTTCAAATGATTAAAATACAAAACCATCGTTTGATAACTCTCTGGTTGTAAGAACCAAACGTTCTTCGTATCATTCTATGAATCTACGAATTTCTGTAAAGCGAAGCGCTTGGATTGATTCAAAGAAATGTTAATTAAATTCACTTTATATATATTTTATTGATAAGAGTCGGAATACAAAATTCTATAATCTCGATTGGAATATTCGAGTTTTCATTTTAAATATTTCATGTCGAAATGTTACGCTAATTTGCGATGAATTGAATATATATTTTATGAAATCGGAATGCAATGTTAACGTCATGATGTCGCCATTCAACGGACTGCGGTTGACACACAATAGGCCCATCGGCGACCAATGCTAAATTAAAATATTTATATGCTGTTTATACGTTTAATACAAATTTATAATACTAGGAACCGAATGTGACTTTGTTTGAATTAAATGACTATTTAAAACGTAATATCAATATAAAGAGTTTTTGGTGGGATTTTAGTCTTGTGACTGACTAGAATGTGTTATTGACTCTTTATTTCATAATATTAGTGGCATTTACGTTATATACTTATTGTTCGGTTATTTTACATAAGTACATACAGTACATAACGGAAAATAATACCACGGAACATGAATTCTGTACCAAAAAACTTCCTGGAACATTGAAATTATCCCAAGACACTTGTAATATAACCTACTCGACAATGGCAGTAATGATCTAGAAGATATTTTTTTATAGTAGAATGGCAAAATGACTATACTATGCCTGATGGTAAGCACAGTACAATCCAAAAACAATGGCGACCACCGACAGAGGAACTATCTATCACAGGTCGCAGCTGTCATGCCGGCTTGCGAAAAGCTGGATATGCACAGGCTGATCCCGAAACGCGACCCGCAGAAGCGAATCACTATCACGGGCTTTTTCACCATATACATGGTGGTTGCGACCCAGTCAGGCTGTAGAACCCTACCACCCCGCTTCCGCCATTGCCTCGTTCGTTATTCAGCAGGGTGTACCACGTGCAGGTGAAGTTGGCTTGGGTGCCTCAAGTCTTATGATGTTATTCGACACCCCTTACACCCCAACAGATAGGTTGCCAAAAAATAAATCTAGTTAAAATCAGTACCATCTCCATGTAAGAACATGTGTGAGGTGTGCGATTTTTTATGATTATATTATCGGTCAAATAGTATTGAATTTGATCGATCCCGAGATATACCGACGTAAATTTATACAGTACAGATAAATAAAGTTCATTGTTATGTTCTCTAACAACTTTCATAGTACATATAAATTGTGATTTTTCAGACAGCTTAAGTTAAACCGTAATTTTTATCCGTCTATCGCATGTCGCATTACAGCCGTTCCCGGTAAAGCATTGGCAGAACAGCCAAGGCCAATATGGCGGCGCCCATGGCCCAATTCAAAAAGATTCAATGATTTAAATATATACTGTGCTCATTTTTTAACGTGCGTCTATCATCTGAATGATTTTATTTATTATGTATTCCGTACTCTAATACGCAGATTGAGTGTTAAAGGAACGTAGTATATATGCAATATATCCAATATTGTCTACTATTGGTTTCCCATTATTATTCCCATTTTACAATGATTAAAGTAAGATTAAAGATTCCGCACAAGCTCAATAAAGATATCGGTATTACTGTAGACAGGCTTTTTTTTTCTTCTTATTGTAACACGGCAAAATTACTGCACTGTGCCTGATGGTAAGCACAGTACGATCCAAAAACAATGGCGACCACCGAGTGACACACTATCCATCGCCGGTCGCCGCTGTCATGCCGGCCTGCGAACAGCTGGATATGCACAGGCTGATCCCCAAACACGATCCGCAGAAGCGAATCACTATGACGGACTTTTTAACCATATACATGGTGGTTGCGACCCAGTCAGGCTGTAGAACCCTACCACCCCGCTTCCGCCATTGCCTTGTTCGTTATTCAGCAGGGTGCACTACGTGCAGGTGAGGTTGGCTTGAGTGTCTCAAGTCTTAGATGTTATTCGACACCCCTTACACGCCAATTCGACACCCCTTACACCCTATTCGACACCCCTTACACCCCATTCGACACCCCTTACACGTTGCTAGTCTGGCGCAAATGCAATACGGCTCTAGCATGTCGAGCTAATCGGTGAAGCGAATGCATATGTTTTTCCCCTACCAAAAATCGCCTAACACGGCTAAAGAAGTTCAAATCAAATCAAAATACTCTTTATTCAATTTAGGCCCTGAGAAGGCACTTATGAATGTCAAAACTACTACCGGTTCGGAAAACAACACAGTCATCGAAAAGAACCGGCAAGAAACTCGATCTGGTTTATCTTTTCATAATAACTTACATATTTTTTAATTATTACAATATAATAGACACATAAAGCTACATTCGTTTTTAGTGGTTGCACAAAGAGAGGCGTCACTTCCAGACGTCGCTATCGTTCACATATTGATCCACCCTGTAATAACCTTTATGTATTAAGACCCGCTTGGGACTTTGTTATAAAATCTAACACTATTACCTAAAAAACTGTTACTGGTCTTAGTAAGCCGGAAACATGGAATGACCAGTTTGATATGGTTTCTGGTATTTACATTATATCGGTCTTTTACTAAATCCAGATTATCTAAGTTTTTCCGGACGTACATCAAATTCAAGAATATATTGAGAGGGCAGAGTTGAAATACCGAATTCCTGAAACTTAGTCTTTAATGATTCACGAGGTCCTAAATTATAGATTGCTCGAATTTTTGAACGTTCACTTCAATAATAACCATTACATAACATATCTCACTAAATACTCCTCAAGAATGATACACAGCGTGGTGTAGTTATGGCAGATTGCATTGAGATTTACAAGAATAAATAAACACTACTTTTTTTTAATTAATTATATTTAGACAAGACGTTATTTGCGCATCTGCCACGGTCGGTATATTATTCTCATGGTCACACTATGTGAAATTATGTTTATTTACTTTCATTTTCTTAATAAAATCTGTCGTATAGTCAAATTTACTTTACTTATCATAAATCAAAAGGCAATAGTTTAGCAATGCTTTTATAAAGAGCTAATGACAAATTCACATTAACATAAATCAATCATTTTATGGATATTGAATCAACCCATCTACGCGAGTTTTCTATTTGAATTTGAACGAACATTTCTCATAATACAAGTTTAAATTCCTTCTAAAGGCAGACAGGATGTTTGAATGATTCACGAGCTTCGGCGACTAATTATAAGTGATCCCGTCTCTAACTGCGTTGTCTCCTAAACTATTAATATATCCATGGCAGTATTTAACATAATCTTTTTAACTCTAAATTCTCAAACATTAATTGAATTTTGATATCCCTTTCTTGCTTAGTTTATAATGTTTATTTTAAAAGCATCTGATTTTATTTTATCGTTTAGGAAATAATAGGTTAAAATGGGTAACGAATGCTTTATTTAATTTAGAGATATGTAGGGTTTAGTCGCTATTGCGGTATGATGGATGAAAAAAAAAGTGGTTTTATGAAATCACGATGCAAGTAAAATATTTTTCGGATCGTAGGTATTTAACTAAAAAAAATGGAAAATTATTCGGTTTAGTGTATTAAAATCGCGTTTTTAATCTTATCTCCACAATTTAAAAATGGTTTTTTTTTATGGCATGCGTGGCAAACGAACACATGGGTCACCTGCTGTTAAGTGATCTCCACCGTCCATGGACACTAACAACACCAGAGGAGTTGAAAGTGCGTTGCCACCCTTCGGGGGGAAGGGTTAGAACAGGGAGAGGGAGAGGCGATAGGAGAGGGTAGGGGAGGTGGGCCTCCGGCGTTCTCACTGACCGAACGAAACGCAACAATGCAAGCACTGTTACTTCACGTCGGTTTTCTATCAGAGGGTGGTACTACCCCGGACGAGCCGACCCATTCATGCTGAAACCAGTACAAATTATAATGGAAAATTAATAGTAGACAAGATATCCAACTATAAATTATAATTTCGATCAGCGTATTAGATTAAGGAATACATAAAGAATATAGTCATTCATATGATAGACGTTTGTTAAAAGCTGAGTATGAGCACTGAGCGCCTCCGTATTGGCTGGTCTGCCGAGCGTCTTTCACTTTACCCCTACTCAGCGCCCGGCTGTAATACGACATGCGATAGATGGACGATACAATGTGAGGCAACGGAAAAAAGTTTCACTTTAAAAATTATAAGGAATAAATTTCAGTTAAAAAAATAAAAGTATAATGTATTAATCGAAAAAGGCTATATGGTATCTGACTTCATGCTATAGCTTTTAAGAGCGTAGTAATTATCATACAAAGTTAGGGAAAACGCTAAGCGAGAAGCAAATAATATTGCGGACCGATTTTAATGAAACTAAGACTAAATGTTATTCGAGGATATGCTTTATGATTTTCTTGGTTTTATCGTGAACTTTAGC
Organism: Antheraea pernyi; assembly: GCA_015888305.1. Taxonomy (NCBI): domain Eukaryota; kingdom Metazoa; phylum Arthropoda; class Insecta; order Lepidoptera; family Saturniidae; genus Antheraea; species Antheraea pernyi. The sequence goes on from MU158757.1 coordinate 946,874, forward strand.
AGTGATGAGTGTTTAAACAAACAGACAGACAAACAGACATTTCTAAAAATTATTTAAATGTATTCTATTACGTATTCCTAGATAACTGCAACAATTTTTTTCACGAAAATCGAAAAAGTACAGACACATTACATTTACATTCTTATTATATGTAAAGAAAAGATGCTCGTAATACAAATATGTAATAAAGTAATACTGAAAAGGCGAGAGTTTTCAACGAAACAGCTAAATCATTGCCTTTTCAAACAGAGAGAGAGAGTCGATAGAAATCTAACTCGTGGAAATATAAAGTTTAATAAGATCGGTCGAGTATCGCTTCTTTGATATAAAATATTAAATCGACGATAAATTTCTTTGCAACTTTTCAAATATAACTTGCATTTTAATCGAATATATCTCACTGGCAGCAGTGATTACACTGGCGTTTAGCTTATTTTTCAAGTTCTCGAGTTAAATCGGACATCCAAAGAGAGAGTCATTTTCTTTTCTTAAATGCAATCAGCGGCTTTTACACAATAGATATCTCTAAAAAAATATTAATAAAAATTAGATGTACAGACAGAATTATAAGTTTATTATTAATATAAATACCATTGACATAAGCATACAACGGTTCCCTATATATTCTTGATAATTTCATGTATGCTGCAAAACTGAGTAAATATTAACTTGTAAAAGACCGGCGTAGGCTTGATGCTGAAAACAATCACAAATTGGGCATCCCATGTTTCAGGTTCAGTAAGTAAGATAACAATTTTTACGTATAGTGTTAGGTTCTATAAATTCCCAAAACACATTACCATTTTGCCAGACAATTTGTTCAAGCACCATGTTAAGAACGGTTCGGGGTCAAAAGGCTAGATAAAAGCCGATTTTTGGAAATAGAATACACCTTTCTGCACATACCCTAAATACTGTTTTAACAATAAATATGCAATAAAGAGATAAACCCGATCGACTTTCTTGTCGGTTCTTCTCGACCACTGGGTTGTTTTCCGAATCGGTGATAGTTTTGGCGTTCACAAGTGCCTTCCCAGGGCGTAAGTCGAATAAAATACTTTTGATTTTGTTCTTGTAAAGGTGTAGTTTTTACGATAGAGTCACAGGAATTAATAATATCTATTATAGTTCCGATTGCAACTGTCAGGGCAAGTTTTGCAAGCTTTTGGTAATTTTCTGCTAGCTAAAATGTATTTTATTACCAGTATAACGATATAATAAGTCTTCATCTTTAGTTTTTCTTTATGACACTTTAAAGCTCGGCTTGTTTAGTGATTTAGTGGCAGAATATTAACGCTTCAATAAAATATGAGCAAATATAAAAATAACTGACGATATTTGCATAAAAAATTGTTCGGATGTAAAATTTTAATTACAGAAATTGTTGATACACCGATATCGGCGTGAACACTCGAAATGGAATCGGACTCTTTTCATTTATATTTTTCGATATCAGCGAGAAATGATTAAAAGATTTTAATCACGAGATTATCTCTGGACCGGGTCGAGCTGTACTTCAAAGCGAACCCAGTCTACAATTAAACGAAGTAAACGGTACTTTAAGTACGGAAAGATTTTTTTTTCATTGGTACAAAATAATTAGTTAATTGTAATTTTAATATGGCAATTGCTATCCGCCTTACGTTTGGTTTAGCATTTTTATGAAAGCCTTTTTATCGAAGTAATTATATATAGATCTGGATTAAATTCTGAAAGGAATGGACTGGAATTTTATACTTTTTGCTTAAAACTTCGTTTTTAAAGGTGAGTGGTAGAGCCATTCTGAAGTTATTACTGGCTTCAGCATGAATAGGTCGGCTCGCCCGGGGTAGTACCTCTCACAGAAAACCGACGTGAAGTAACAGTGCTTGCATTGTTGCGTTTCGTTTGGTCAGTGAGAGCGGCGGAAAACCCTACCCTCCCCGGAACACAGGGTGGCAACGCACTTACAACTCTTCTGGTGTTGGTCTGCAAGTGTATAAAAAAGTGACACTTCTTATGGCATGGTAGGGAAAAATTGGCATTACGCGTCACGCATTAAACGTAAGGTAGATATGTATTTGTGTGTATATGCAAGTATGTACAAGTGTCTGTCTGGGTTTCTTAGTGTACAAAAATGAGTAAATGTATAGTTATAGTATTTATTTTACGGGACTTCATATAGTATATAGTTTACTAGCGAGCCCGGCGGACGTTGCCTTGTCCTGATAATAAAGAAAGCCTTGACAAATTATATATCTAAACCTTCCACATGAAGCACTTTATCTACTGGTGAAAACTGAATGAAAATCCGTTTAGCAGTTTTTGAGTTTATCGCGAATAGACAGACAGACAGACACGGTAGGGGACTGTGTTTTATAATTTGTATTGATGAGCAATCTCATAATATATATAACTAGCTCCGTCATCGTGGAACCTAATGTTAAAAGCAGTGACTAACAAAACCATCTGAATGTATTAAGTCCATTTACTTATCTATTTTACTCCCATACTTAAGTCGCGTCGTTATTAAAATTACAATAACTTTTGATAGAGTGAACCCATTTTAATGAAACCGAGTCTAAATGTTACTCGAGGAAATGCTTTGTGATCTTCTTGGTGAGATTTTATCGTCAACGCAGTACTTTAGCAGTGATGCGTGTCCAAACAAATATATATTTCTAAAAACTATTGAAAGGTATTTTATTACTTATACCGAGAGACTTTTTCACAATAACCTAAAAAGTAAAGACTGGATTTAAATATTTATTATACTTCCTCCGCATGTACACGCTGATAGACGCACTGTTTTTTTATACATCTAGTGATTATGTAGGTTAAAAGACTTACCACAGGCAAAATCACAGGCGCTTAAATCCTTCATAACCTTTGAGGGATGAATTGTCAAAAACTATTTCTTATTACCCACCCACGTTATGTGACGGCCTTTCTCAAAATTATATCCTTCTAAACCGACAAGGTTAAGTGATAGGTCGCGACCTTTAGCCAGTTTTAAGTTATGTTATTAATATAATACATTTATTTTGTCTAATCATATGGCTAAATGAAGTATCCATCTTTTAATATTGTCGTTTGGTTGATTACTCTATTTATCGCTACGAGGTTTCATTTATGTGGAAAATTGCAGTAGACACAAATTTGTTACTTTTTAGCAAGACCCAGGGAGCACGTGCAGGGGAATGAGAGGTATCACGTTAAGGTTACAAGGATTGACTCCCGAATAGAGCAGTCGAGATACATCTGTATATTCTAGGCCACATATCTTGAACTAGAAGATGTAGCTAGCCAGTCTCCTTCACCAAAGATTCAAATTACCGCTTCATTATTTTGTCTCCCAATTATATATTACTAACTTCTGCCCTCGACTTCGTCCGCATGGAATAGTTATTTTTTGTCAATGCTAACTTTAACTCGCGACTTAGTTTACGTAGAAGGTAAAATATTTTTAAATAATACAGCCGTTAACCCCGATTTTGAAACATTGGTCATAGGTGTTCCGCTCCTATTGGTCTTAGCGTGATGATAGCGTGATAGCCTTCCTCGATATATGAGCTATCTAACATTCAAATAATTTTTCTAATCGGATAAGTAGTTCCTGAGATTAACGTGTTCAAGCAAACAAACTCTTCAGTTGTATAATATTTGTATAGATTTGAAATTTTATTACCATTGCCATGTAGAGAAATATTAGTTAAAATGTAATAAAAATGTGATACATACCATCCAGTTCATAACCCTGGCCGCCCCACTGCGGCAAATCGTGTCCGTATGCCTTTGGATCACTCCGACTGCCTATCGATATCTTGAGGCTCTTCCACAACTTCATCTTGACCACATATTTATCGACTATCGATAATCACAACACTCGCGTCACTAAACCATTTCACTAACACTGGTGACGTTCGTATACATCGATACAAATTTATCTGAAAAGGAAGGAAAATATGTTTAATAAGTTACTACCGGCTGTTGGAGTTTTTGGATATTAGTTTGTCATGTAGTGGCTTTTTATATTTTATTCCTAATCTAGTATTATTTGGCTGTATATTTTGTAATATTGGTGGTGTTTTACGTAATATAGTTTGGTGGTTGTGCATCAGTGAAGTGGATGCAAAATAATATCAGGGAGCATGGATTTTAAAATGTTACAAAATCTCCCTTGAATGTTTATTTATTTAAGGTCCAGAAAACTGAGTTCCATGAACAGAGATGGATACGAATTCTGCTAAATGTGAACACAGCATGTATAAAATAAGAAGTTGTAACAAGATGGCCACCATCTTGTTAGTTCTTTGAAATGACAGCAAAAAACTTGTAATATCATTATTACCTACTCCAAAATGGAAATAATTATCTACTAAAAGATTGGTTACCAAAAAAAAGACATTTAATAATGAGCTAAATCCAATGCTAATCGATCATATTAATTATTTTAAGATTTCCAGTTTCTATACACCGAGAAAGAAGCTCAAATTTCGCCGTCCATAAGATTTTTAAGTTTTTTGTGATCTTTATCTTTTACATGTAGAAAATTTGAAGACCTTGAAAAATAAAGTTAAATATTAGGAACGGCTAAAATTGAATTTAGCTCATTTTAAAATGTCCTCAAATATAAGATGGCGAACCAGAACGCAGTTCCTCTTTTGGTTAACAATATGTTCCGCGATCAATCAGTACGTATCGGACGGCTTGCAGGTCGACATGATAGCAACAACTGAGATGGGTGGCCATATGTCTACATAGTGTAACCATCAGGTATAGTGTAATTATTGTCGTGCTCCGATAGAAAAACGCAGTAAAGTGACTTCGAAGTCACTGGTGTCTTATTTTTATTTATAAAAAATATAAGGAGTTACGATGTTAACAAAACTATTGTAGCATAACGAATTTGTAATCCTATTAAGACACATTTTAAATTAAAAACAGTCTAATATGAGTGTTTCAATGAACACACTATGCAATAATAATTTACATACATATGATACCCGATCATTTCGTTGTGTATTAAAACAAGTCTTGATTAAAAAGAAATCCGGCGAAGTGTCAATGTAATCTAAAAAATAAGAAGCCTAAAAATTCCGCAACGAATAATCATAGCCCTATTTATAAGTTCAGTAGTTATAATTTGATTGAGTCTCAAAGAAACTGTATTTTTATTATGTTTTTTTTTCTCAAACTGACAGCTTCACCTGATTACAACTTTCATTTCGTACGTATATAGATCCATTATATATGTTTAGAAGCGCAAAAGCAACAGTGAATCGAAAGATTCATTCTACCTCCGACTACAGCTCTCAGATCTTATAATTGGATAAAAAATTGTGTAATTTGTTTACCTTATACAAGCTTCTATAGCCTCTTATAATTTGGATTGAAAAATAAGACTTGTACACACAAGACAAATGTAACGAAATACAGAAAGGCGAGATGGATAACATCGTTTTACTTTGCTAAAAAGTGTTCATAGCGCAGTGTAAGAGCCATCACCAAGGCTAACGAAGCGATGATGGGTTAGTTGATAGCGTGTTCGAACACCTCGTCGATGGACGTAGGTTCGAATCCGAGTAAGAAAGAAAAGAAAGAAAGAAATATATTTATTGCCATAGTATAAGTGTACAAAAAAACCTTAACCGTAAAAAAGTAAAACTATGACAAAGAGACCTAGCGTCAGCGTATTGCCGCCTTTTAAAACAGCGCTGGTTTTCAGCTAGGCCTCAAAATTTCCCGGCTGAAATACAAGTAAACATTACTTATTATTTCGCGCCCAAGTCGTAAACATAAACTTAAAATATCTATCTATTGCTATACATATAATTAAATTAAATTAAGGGCCCATACAAAAATAATTTTAATTTTAATATGAGAGAAAAAGATAAAAAAAGGCGTTGCATATTGTTAATGATATTGTGAATTATGCTGAATTATGCGTCAAATCTTTTAATGAAATTATAATTATAAATGACCTAACCTTTGTTGCTCAAGAATTTCTTGTTTAATTAATTTTTTAAATATAAATTTGCTTTTCGCCTGTAATGGGGGAGGTATATTATTCCAAATTTTTGACGCCGCATATTTGAAACTACCTTCATAGCCTACTGATTTATGTTTAGGAAGGGATACAGTGTTTCTTATTTTAGATCTTGTGTTAATATTATGAATGTTCTAATACTGAACTGTAACTGTAACTGTGTGTAACTGAATCGGAGCTTTCAATGAAGGAAAATACCATGATGAAACCATAATATAGTATATCTTTTTCTAAGTCCGCTTGAATATTTACTACTCTCAAGTTCGAAATCTGTCACCAAGCACTTCTTGGTGTACTCCAGCAGCTGCTCTTGACAACCAGTCTCACTAGACATTTAGATTAGTTGTAGAGCCACGCTGAAGCTATTACTCTGGTTTCATCATGAATGGGTCGGCTCGCCCGGGGTTCTATCTCTCAAAGAACACCGACGTGAATTTTGATCTTCTCACATGACACACTTTTGTATGATGAGCATGATCGTTAGCTCTGTGTATGGGTGATGTTAAATATATGTACAATGAAATAAATAATATTTTGAGAAACCGAGGAGCAAAAGGTTGTGAACCGTTTTATTTTCGGCTATTTATATTAGATCTTTACGTATGAAATTGCCTTTTTCATGAAAAAATTTAAACGATTTTTTTTTTACTTCGATTAATACAAATAAAAAATACATGAAAAAAAATCGTTTAAATTTTTTCATGAAAAAGGCAATTTCATACGTAAAGATCTAATATAAATAGCCGAAAATAAAACGGTATTGAATTTTTTTCCCGCCAAGGAGTTATCCAAATTCTGGATAAAGTAGTAGTCTGTAGGCGCAAGGTCTGGTGACGGACTCTGGTCTGGCGGATGACGGAGAACTTCCAATCCCAGTTCTTGCAACTTGGAGACCGTCTTCTGTGCAGTATGAGGTCGCACGTTGTCGTGCAGGAGCTGCGGAGACGAGCGATTGACCAATGCTGGTTGGAGATGTGCCAGCTTCTCCATCATTGTGTTCAGTTCTTCACAGTACACATCTGCAGTAATGCTCACCCCGTTTGGTAAGAAGCTGTGATGAACTAGACTAGCCGGCGCTAGACCACCAAACAGTGACCATCACTTTTCTAGGGGTAAGTTTTCGTTTAGGGCATTGTTTAGGTGCTGAACCAGGATCCAACCAACTTGCTAAGCGCTTGCGGTTATCAAACAGAATCCATTATTCATAGCAGGTAACAATGCGGTTCAAAATTCCTTCATTTGTATGTCTGTTGAGCAGTGCAAGGCACGTCTCGACGCGTACTTCGCGCTGGCGATCATTGAGTTCGTGGGGCACCCATTTGTCAAGCTTTTTTACCTTGCCAATTTGACGCAAATGGACCAATATTGTTTTGACGCTAACGTCGAAAGAAGCTGCTAATTCTGCCGTAGATTTTGTATCTTCAGCTTCCACAATCGCCTTTAATTCGTCATTGTCGACCAAAGTCTTCGAAAAATGCATCCTGCGAATCCTCCCAGGCTCCCAATAATATGATTTATGAGCGTTGCACCAGCGTCAGTAGTAGATTTCGATTTTGTGAAACCAAACTGTCGACCATCCAGAAACTTTTGCACAGTAAAATATTCTACCAATTGTTTAAGCATAATCTTTTCAAAAATTTTACTTATCGACGGAAGTACAGAAATAGGTCTATACTTTCCAAGACTACTTTTGCAGCCTGATTTAAACAAAGGAACCACTTTGCTTACTTTCATTAGATTAGGGAAAGTTCCTTTTGATATACACTGATTAAATATATTAGCCAAATATGGTGAAATAGTGACAATTAAGGACTGTATTACTATTACCGACATTCCCCATATGTCTTCGGTGTGTTTTAAATTGAATTGTTTGAATGGAATTCTTTTTCCAAAAGTAGTCATTTGTTTATTGATTAGTGTTACATTTTCATCGCACTTCAATGTTTTTTGTTATCATGGATACGTTAAAAATTCGAGTAATTATGGAATATGAGTACCGTCGTGGCATTTTACTGTGCAAAAGTTTCTGGATGGTCGACAGTTTGGTTTCACAAAATCGAAATCTACTACTGACGCTGGTGCAACGCTCATAAATCATATATTAGGAGCCTGGGAGGATTCGCAAGATGCAATTGGTGTGTTCTGCGATTTGTCTAAGGCCTTCGATTGCGTTGATCATAGTACGCTTATACTTAAATTAAAACACTATGGTATTTGTGGATCTTCTCTCGACCTTCTAGTCTCTTATTTAAAAGATCGCTGTCAGAAAGTTAACATACATGGGGTAACCTCTGCGGGATCGCTTGCTAGAATTGGTGTCCCTCAGGGCTCTATTTTAGGGCCGTTTTTGTTCTTAATATACATAAACGATCTACCGCTAGTGGTTAATAACACTGCTGACATGGTGCTTTTTGCAGACTACAGATACTTCTCCAATATTTAAGGTGAAAAGGATAGATTCAGAGGTCGGGCATCTGAATAATACTTTAAGTGAAATTTGTCATTGGTTTGCGTTAAATAACCTATTGCTAAATGCAGATAAAACGAAATGTAAAAGATTTACATTACCCAATGTTAGACAGGTTGATAGTAGAATCAAGATCGAAGGGAATTTAGTAGGATTAGTTGACAATACTGTATTCTTGGGAATTACATTAGATTCTAAATTACAATGGGGCCCTCACATTAAAAAAACTGGCGAGCAGATTAAGTTCCGCTGCATTCGCAATACGTAAGATTCGCCAGCTTACAAATATTGCCACTGCTAGGTTAGTTTACTTCGCTTACTTCCATAGCTGTATGTCTTATGGCATTCTGCTATGGGGTACGGCTGCTGAGGTAGACACGATATTTTTATTACAAAAACGGGCAGTTCGGGCAATATATAATATGGGACCTCGCGAATCATTAAAAACGAAATTCCAGGAATTCGGTATCTTAACTCTGCCCTCCCAATACATTCTTGATAATTTAATGTATGTCCGGAAAAACTTTGAAAAACTGAATTTAGTACTGATCCACTCTATAATATCCTTTTGAAACTAAAACCCGTTTGACATGGCGCTTAAATTTACAGTCCGGCAAATCGGTAACATGCTTTGGGACTTTATTGTAGAACCTAACACTATTACCTAAAAAACTATTACTGGTTTTGCTAAGTCTGAAATATGGGACCACCAGTTTATTACAGTTAGTGTTAGGTTCTACAATAAAGTCCCAAAGCATGTTACCGATTTGCCGGACTGTAAATTTAAGCGCCATGTCAAACGGGTTTTAGTTTCAAAAGGATATTATAGAGTGGATCAGTATGTGAATGATAGTGATGTCAGGAATTGACTCCTCTCTGTGCATCCACTAAAAGCATTGTATAATGCATTGGAAATATATGTTTAAAAAATGTACCCGATCGAGTTTCTTGCCGGTTCTTCTCGATGACTGGGTTGTTTTCCGAACCGGTAGTAGTCTTTGACGTTCATAAGTACCTTATTAGGGCCTAAACTGAATAAAGTATTTTTGATTTGATTTGACATGTTTTTAAAATAAAATTAATTTGAAATTAGAATTCTTACCCAAACAAAAATTATTTTGATTTGAAATGGCCAGTACTGCAGAACGGTAATTTCATAGGTAAAGGCCTATTATTTGAATTAGAGTTTTAATTTTAAATATATTACTGATACATTAAACATTATAGCAACGAACAAGAATAATAATCCTATCTAATATTATAAACGTGAAAGAGAGGTTGTTTATTTGTTACGCTTTCACGCTTTAACTACCCAACAAATTATCATAACATTTTGCATACACGTTGTCAAGTGTGTGCAGTATATTATTTTCACTAGAAAACAACATATGGTACCTTTTGTCTAGAGAAAAGTATTATTCCCGAGGGATAGGATAGATCTACATTATGCGAGTGAAACCGGATGCAAATCAGAATGAAATCATTATAATATTATGACAACCTTTTATCTGTATATAGTCAACCTCCACACACAAAGTGTAGTATTTAGATTTTCCTCATTTAGGCATAAATTGTTGTATATAAGCAGTGTGTTACCATGTGTATATTTAGCTACTGGTAGTTGCAGACTGCCATGATAGCGAAAATTAGAAATCGGATGTAGATATATGTAGTTTTTGAACTGCACTATACATACACTCAAACACAATGACGGCATAAAAAACAACAAGGAAAGAACTGACTGAAAATATCACATTAAAATAATGTCTCGAGCAAAACTGTGCAACGTCCAATGGTCACGGGTCGTCAGTTTTCCATCAATCAGTCTCGATACGGTCTCTGGTAACAATACAAGTATATTTTAATGGACTCTTGACATACTTCCATGAATTGAAACGAAAGATAACATCCATTACGGTGCGCATAAATAAATAAAATAATGGATTATATTATAGTCAAAAATATAGTTTGACTAATAACTAACATATATCAACAAAATATGAGATTGAAAGTTTGTGTTTTCAGAGTTCGTATCCATTGATATAAATTCGAATCTTAAATGCAATTTTAAGTTAAGTCCGTTCCAATATACTTAATAAAATGTATCAAAATATCTATAAAGGTGAACGTAATAAGTCAAGACGTTTGTTTCTTGTCTCACCGAAACACAGAGATGTAACGAATTTAAAAACTTATTAAAACCATCATCCGCCTCTAATGGATCAAGTTAACAGATGTGCCCCGTAAAGTTTTGAACAACTCCAGCAAATTTTGTCTCTGCAATTATAAATTCCGTTTCACCTCAACAGTGTTGATAATTCACTTTTGTATATACCAATGTATACAATACAAATTTGGTTGAACATAAAAAAGCGGGAAAACTTTTCTGTACGCAGATCGCTAGTTGTTATTTTGTTTTAATTTAGACGGAATTATTTGAAATTCAGAAAACAATTCAAAGTATTTTTTGTGCAAGTGTTTTAACTTTATTCAAACTTCATTTCGAATAATTTTTTCTTGATTATTCTTTTATTGTTACTTTCGTACAATCTCTACATATCATAAAACAAAGTCCTCTACCACGTCTGTCTGTTCGCGAAAAACTCAAAAAACTGATTGGAATTTCGTGCAGTTTTCGCCAGTACATAAAGTGATTCATGAGGAAGGTTTAGGTACATAATTTGTCAAGGTTTTTTTTTTATCAGGACGGGACACCGTCCTCCGTTTCCGCTAGTAATAATTAAAATTCAGTTTTATATATATTTTTTAATGATTTAACACAGTACGGTGATTTGAAGATGCTTTTGTGTTCATTTTATTCAGTTTTACTCGGAAACATCGACTTTGTCATACTGGCTATAGGGCAAAGAATTGTCTATACATGATTCTTTAAAATCAAATAAACGTAAGGCAAAACAGAACATTATAATCCGGAGAATTTTAAAAGTAATGGTTTCAACGAATCACTCATAAGTGACACACATGGTAAAGTTTTCTATCACAAAGTATATATCTGTTATCGCGTGTAACTATAAAATATAATTAAAACAAAAATTTGAATTATATCATAACTGTAAAAGAAATAATTGTGCTCCCTAACAGCAAATTAACGTGATCCCGGGAGAGATAAAACATGTTATGGAGCGACATACAGTAGGGGTCCTTTTTTTGTTTAAAATAATAAAACGGTGGGGTTGCTAACCACAGTGTTACCAGGCGACCCTGTTAACTGATTACCCTCGTCTAGTTACGTGTCTGCGGTCTGCGATCGCTACAATGTAAATTTAATGTAGGTATTTTGAACAGAATTTTATTTTAAAGTAAAAGGTGTTTTTAAAGCTAATAAATATAGAGAAAATAACATCAATGAGGTCATTTAAAAGTTCACACAGACATAAAATAATATATATATAATCAATAATATATAAATAATGAGAAGTTGCTTACTCTTAGAATTAAGGCATTTTCGCTATATTAATGTATACGTTGGGGCAGATATAAAATGGCGTCTATGTGAAAGTATAACGTCATGGTTACGATTTGATCGATCAATCTACCAATACCGATCGAATAAAAACGTTAGCCGATACAGAAATGCTACATTGAACATAGTTACTAATTATCCCTAGATGTGACTAACCTAAATGTCTGAGCGAGAATGCCCATTATCTAATAGTCGGTCGCCTTTTAAAGCATGCAGCTAAAGCTTATAGCCAATAATAATCAAGATGCTTGAACAGCCGCTACTTCCAACCAATTGTGTTTCAAAACGGGGTAAATAGTAGCCAGTCATTAGTATGGATCAACAGTTGTCAATAGTACAAGCGTAGGTCAATAGTAACTCCCCTGATATATACTATCGCTTTCTATCACGAAATAGTCAATATAGCAGATGATAAACGTTGGAGAATCCAACAACGGAGGTAAAAAATACATCATTAGTCGTTGCTGTGCCTACAAACCCCTCAGTTTTGGATTTAGTTAGTAGGATAGCTGGTCAGGTATCACGACAGACCAATAGTATCATGTAACGTGTCCAGTCTTTTAGAAACTTTTACTACCCCACTTGATAATTAGATATATATTAGCTGATAACGGAACATGATACGCTCAAGAATGCTATTATGACATATATTAGACAAGGTTATGCTAATATGGACAAAATTGCTACGTTCCGGTACTTAATATTCCGAAATGATTTCGATTTAGTTGTCTAAGATTTACCCTACAAAAAATTTAAAAGATAACACTCATATTCTAAACAAATGACATCGTTGAAATATTAGGTCAACGCATCTATAGCGGTTAGTTTACTAAACTTAACGTACCTCATTAACCAGGTCAGGTCACTAATTGATAACTCTGTTGTTACTCGACTGTAACACATACTTGAAGTGTACATGACAATATTGTTGATAAATCATTTTGCAAAAGCAAATTAATAAAAAGATAACAATTACAGTATAAGTATAGCGTTACATATGGAACAAGCTGACCCGTGCAAAGTCGTCTGCACCAAATCGGTTATTACTGGTTTCAATTGTATTTTTAAACGCAAATAATCTTAGAAAACCTGAAACCCGATTGCAGCGAGATCTAGCACTTCCAATTGTGAATCCAAACTATCCAGGGACTCACTCAAACATGTACCCAGTTGGTATGTGAGAAATCTTTTAAAATAAGCCTAGAACCTGTTCGCAGCATTACCTAAAATGTCCAATGAAGACCAAAACTAACTTACATATATTGCCGATAAATGTCTTCCCAGTACCCCTTGTAACTTTATCACTTAACATACTGTAAAAATTAAACTTTATCTACATTAAATTTCCATTTTGTTTTAGTTGTTTGTTTTATAAGAATTTGTAAAATATACGTGAAACCTGCATTCAATCTTAATTTTGTCAAATTCATTTTACTTTTGACATATAAACCACTTTTTTCACTGAGATACTGAACTTGGGATAATATACCTTTCTAACAGTGAAATAATTTTTGAAATCGGTTCATTAGTACCAAGCATTCCTCGAAAATAAAACTTTATCTCTCTTTATAATATTAGTATAAATACAACATATTATGGGGTAACTGCAAACACCTCAACTGTTTATTTTTATCGTAGATTCACAAACCTGAACTCAACTACTTCAAGACTCGACAATAGTCAGAAAACTAATTTTAATGGAAACAACACACGTACTGATAGAATTCTAATTGACATTCATCTTCTACGATGCGATGTAACTATTATCTGGGTTTATGTTTTAGGAAAAAATCTTGTCACCTTTGTTTAGCAAACATTTTTTATACAATAAAATAAATGTAACAATAGATAAGTGACAGTTTCGTTTACACATATTTTTCATATGTGGTTGATAATTACGCATACAAATGTCATGTAGCCGTAGCTCAGTTATAACGTACTGGACATTATATGGTCCGACGGTTGGGAACCCAGCCATTTTTTTTCTCATATTTTTTTAAAAGTAGCTTAGGGACCTTACATTTTTAGATAATCTGTCTCCTATATATAGCACAAAGAAAATTTACCAAAATCCGTCAAGAATTTCATTAACTACACATTTTTGACTTTCGTCCGTTATCCTTGCATTTTATGAGACAAAAATCCTAGATGTAACCTTGTAATATTAGTTATCACTGTGCCAAATTTCGTCAAAATTGGTTCAGTACTTTCAGAGTGATGCGTGTTCACAGGGACAGACAGACAGACAAAAATTTTAAAAGGGTTATTTTTGGCTTCTATATCAATAACAGAGTCTACCCCGATTATAATTTTCAAAAAGTATTTAATGTACAGATTTGGCTTTATTACAGTTTTATTACAGTATAGATTATGGAAATTGAATACAATAAAGGAGTTTTTGGCGGGATCTTGGAATGTCATGTAGTGGGTTATATATTTTATTCGTAATATTGCGTTATTCGGCTCTATATTTTGTAATATTTGTGGTGTTTTATGTTTTTTTTTTTTAATAGTAGCTCGGCAAAATGACTGCACTGTGCCTGATGGTAACCACAGTACAATCCAAAAACAATGGCGACCACCGAGTGACACAGTATCCATCGCCGGTCGCCGCTGTCATGCCGGCCTGCGAAAAGCTGGATATGCACAGGCTGATCCCGAAACGCGATCCGCAACAGCGAATCACTATGACGGACTTTTTCGCCATATACATGGTGTTTGCGACCCAGTCAGACTGTAAAACCCTACCACCGCGCTTTCGCCATTGCCTCGTTCGTTATTCAGCAGGGTGCACCACGTGCAGGTGAGGTTGGCTTGGATGTCTCAAGTCTTCGATGTTATTCGACACCCCTTACACCCCATATTTTACGTAATATAGTTTGGTTATTGTGCACAAATGAAGTGGATGGGAAATAATATCACGGAGTATGGATTCTGAATTGCCACAAAAGGTTTCTAGAAAAATTCTAACAAGTCTATTGCATTGAAATAATGGAAATAAATTTTTAATTTCATTATCTACTCGACAATCGCAGTAACAATGCGCTAGAAGATTGGTTGCCAAAAGTCAAATAAATGAAAGGAATACAGTGAATACAAAAACCCTGAAACATACAACTACATTTGCCATCCATACTGAGCATGTTTATATAATATATAAATTGTAGTGTTTGACCACAATCGCAACTGATATTTAACGGCATTATGGTCTCAGATGGTAGCACGGTAAGTCTAAAGGGTAAACGGTGTGTATTAGCAAAACCTCTACCTTCATGATGTGTTTTCATCACAATGTTTTCCTTCAGCGAAAGCTTCAGTTCATTGCAAAATTCAAATACCCAAGTCCATCGACGCGGTATGCGAACACACCACTTATAAGCAAATTGACTGAAAGCGGTACAGTTGAATGTTTGATCCCTTACTAAATCTGCCACAGAAAGTATTCGGCCATAAGTTGGTTGGGGGGTAGTTCAAATTATTTTTAACACGTTATAAATTAATCAAAAATCGGAGATGATCGGTCACTTGCCCGTAACCCGCTCTCACGCAAGGGCTCTCTCTTCACTACAGGCGCGACAAAAGAATTGGTTTTCAATTTGTGGTGTGCATTATCAAGAAAGCTGGTGCTTCTTTAACATCGGCAAAGGCAGCGGGGAATACTTATCAAGTAATATCTTTATCCGAGTTATAAAGTAATACTTACGCGATGTATTTTAAAGGGGTATCTACTTCCATCTAATTTATACAGTCCACTGTCTAGATTAGGTACACCAGCCTATATAGGTGTGGTGGTTGCCACCCCAAAGATTGTTCGGATGAGCCGTTTGGATCTATAGCTGATGCTGAGTCCATTACCTACCGAACGACTCGTCACAAACTGAAATTCCATCCATTTTTTTTTAATGTCATAGATGGCAAACGAACAGGTGGGTCACCTGATGTTAAGTGTTCACCACCGTCCATGGACACTAACAACACAGAGGAGTTGCAAGTGCGTTACCACCCTTTGGGGGGAAGGGTTAGGGGAGGTAGAGGGAGAGGAGAGAGGAAAGGGGAGGGGAGATGGGCCTCCGGCTCTCTCACTGACCGAACGAAACGCAACAATGCAAGCACTGTTACTTCACGTCGGTTTTCTGTGAGAGGGTGGTACTGAAACCATTAATAGTTTCAGCGTGGCTCTACCACCATCAAACCACCATCCATGTAATCTAGTTGATTGGAGGTCTTCTACTGTGCAGTTATTACGAGAAGTTTTCCCATATGCGTTAGTTGCTTGAAATGAACTCCTAGCGGTAGCATTTGCGGGCAAATATGACTTACAAATAATCAAAAATTTAACCTACTCCTATCGTAAAAGATGGAAATGCATCCGTGATGCCCCTTTCATTGCAGGTATCCATGTGCGGCAGTGATTACTAACCAATATGTGAGTAATTGCAAGAAAAAACATCACTGTATCATCTTTCTGTTATGTACTAATCATATATATTGAGATCGGTAAGAATATGACCAAATTATTTTATCCAAAATTCAAAGTATATTTATTTATAGTAGAAAAATACCATAACGAATCTTGCAATCGGTATAGATCGAATAAAAACAACTAATCAAATAATAGGTGATAAAGGTACTCGTAATTTTTTTGGTAAATTGTTATCTATGGTTCATAAGAGAAAGGCACCAGACTTATATGAAGCTAAAGCTTGTAGCAAATGTAGATGACGGCGACAACCAACACTCGTTAATAACAATCGCAATGACAAATGGATTTCTCGAAGCGAGCGAGAGGGTAAATTTAATAATTTCATGGTAATCGTTACAGGCGGAGGCGTAATTCTAATTTAGGTAAACGACCCCGCCTATGGTGACCTCGAGTTACCGACGAACGGTTGTGTGGTTCCTTTGAACTGTCACACTGGAAGAGTCTTTAATCCTCTCTAATAACAATATGTACCTAACTCGTACGTAATTGATTATTTTGTCCTTTGCTTTCCTTTGTACAAAAATGATATAACGTATATTTCATATATTTCAGATTTAGGTATATTTCAGTTCGCCCGGGGTAGTACCACCCTCTCATAGAATACCGACGTGAAGTAACAGTGCTTGCATGAAAGCGCCTGAGGCCCACTACCATTCTCCTCTCCCCCCCTCCCTCCCTTTCCCTCAAACACAGGCTGGCGACGCACTTTCGACTTCCCTGGTGTTGTTAGTGTCTATGGATGGTGATGATCACTTAACATCAGGTGACGTACCTGCTCGTTTGCCTGCTATGATGCCATAGAATATTTAAAAAAAAGAAAATTTTAGAAAATTTTAGAAAAAGAATATTTTGCCCATTATTTATAGTTATTTGAATTTCATAGTTGGAAAAGTTAATATGTTACTATTCATTTTTTCAGTATTTATCAACAAAGAAAAATTTTATGGAATCCTATCAATAAAACCAATTTGATTTGAACTCACTGCCACTAACTACAGGGCTTTTTTTTATTCGAGTATTAAAAATTCGTCTGCACTGTACCATCAAGTAAGCACAGTGTAACCTAAGAACAACGGTGAGAACCTAAAAAACTGTAATCCATAGCCAATCGCCGCTGTCAAACCAACTGCAAGTCTGCCTCTGTTGTATAGTATACACTCTGTCTGATTTCGAAAAGCGAGACATTTAGAGAAGTAGTCACTTTGACGAATTTATCTCCAAATTCATGGTGGTAGTAATCTAGCCAGATGTAGATGCCCTGCCACTTCCCTCGTATACCTATCGCCTGTGTTACATGTGATATAGTGGGATCTTCGATCCAGTGGGAGAACATTACGATAATCTAACACCCTGCCTCATTTTACTTCGATAAATTAATTAAAAGAGTATAACTATACAAAAAATCAACGTCTACGTTTTTATATGATCGAGGGACATCAATTTATATCTTTCTTAACTCTTTAGCATTATTAAAATGATAATTATAACATATCATTTCATATAAAACGGAGCGCCCTAAGGGTCTCTATTCGTCATGAGGATTAGGGACTTTATTTTAATTAGGTAAACCTAAACTCGACTGCGTATAAATTTGCTCGCTAATTAGTAAACATTTTGTTTTATGAGTTCTCATGCGACGCCGGATAATTCACACTCAGTTATTAACTGGTTTTTGTTGAAATTATTAACGTAGTCAATTTATTCGACGATTGCTGAATTTAATATGCTGGAGGTATATATTGGCGGTTAACGTATAATTTTTAAGAATATGATTGATCGTTCAAATCAATTACTATATTTTATGTAGAGGTATACTTTGTGCCATGTCACATGGAATTTTATATTACTAAAGCTAACTATTGAACTGTGTAACGTGAAAGTAACTGTTCCTTTGTGACTAATAGCAAATATAACTTCATGGATATTAAGAATATAAGTTAAAAGTCGCCTCAATGTTTACATGCCACTATAAAATATAGTATAATATTTAATCTATTTCTACACTATTTAGTCATTTGAATCCGCTACAATGAATCGTTATTATATTATATTTCAATCTCTTCCATAAGACTGCATTATTTCATAAGCTAGCTAAGCTAATGAGTTTCTCATAGATGCTATTATAATTTATTCGGTAAACAATATTTTAAAACCTTACTCCTAAAAATATCTCGCTATATTCTATAATCATTGGATTGCATTCAAAATTTCACATACATTATAGAAAATATTCTATACACCTGTTACACCTTAGATCGATAGAGTCCGAAACCGGTCAACCGATCACGATGTAACTAAGAAAACCTGGCAATTTTGATGTAACTCGCCACTAGTGACAGCATATGAAATTTGTTACCGTCCAACCGATCGTACAAAATGTTGGTATATGTGGATATCATATAGAGAATACAGCAAATTTAATACACATTAATAAAGAAATTTAGTTTGAATTAATTAAATATCCATCTATATATATGATAAGAATGTAACTGTAACGTGCCCGGACTTTTTAAATATATGTAAATAAATTTGGGCGGGGTGTCTTGGAATAAGTAATTAAGTACATTTTTAGAAATGTCTGTCTGTCTGTTTCTACACGCATCACTGCTAAAGTGCTGTAATAAAATCATAAAGCATATCCACGAGTAACATTTAGTCTTAGTTTCATTAAAATCGGTTCACTCTATCAAAAGTTATTGTAATTTTAATGACCACAACACCAAAGTACGAGAGAAAAGTCAATAAGCGAATGGATTTAATACATTCAGATGATTTTATTACTTAGTGTTTTTTCGTTTTATTTACGGTCGGAGTCGCGGGTATATCTAGTCCTAAATAAATATAAATATAAGATTGCATACCAATGCAACTATCTTGATAAATCCCATACTAAAACCGATAGAAGCACGAACGAGGACTTGGCAAATCTTACAAAATTGAGGAGAATTAGAGGTTAAGCTGCAGGCAATATATACAGAGTCCGCTAAAATCAAACCAATTCCAATAATTATAAAGTGCAAATCACAACAAACTGTCCCCTCTCATGATACATTAATTGTTACAAATAGTAACAGAGAGTCTGGATCCCCGTGATTCATTTGCTGGAATAAGGCCAGAATAAATGTGTTTTAAATTTATCTAAAGTTGGAGTTATAATGGTTTTAATTTTAACTTAGTTTTCGTAGTCGCGTTAAAATTTTGTTTTAAATTTACGCGTTAATCCGTCTTGAAAGTTAAGGATGAAGTGGAATACCTTTTTGAAAGCCTTTGTACGCTTTTGATTACATTACGTCAAGCGTCCTTTAAATGGTTCCAGTGATCCAGTGTTTTACTAAACTTGTTAAGGTTAAAAGACAATATTGAATTTTACCTAATTTTGTACCAAAATAATACTAGGATGTACGCTTAAATTGTATTTAGAAAATTTTTGTATACATATGTAGTATATGCTAAAAACCAACACATAAAAGGAAAGGCAAGGAAACTAAAACACGATAACAAAAAATAGAAAAAATATTTTTTCTTCATTGTCTAAAATAATTAAAAATTATATATAAACAAGCCATATTATTATTATTATCATATTATAGAGGACTATGCAGGCTTTAGTCCTGTATCGACCAGTATGATCTATTGTGATCTTTTTTGGCTGAGAGCACCTGTACCCCATCCGGGAGCAATACGTGCTTCCCCAGAATCCGGTGGCATGTAGACTTCAGTAGATCACATTCACATAGATAAACGAGTCATAACATTGATTGCTATAGTTGGCTAAAAATGTAAAAGTTTGATCAAAAACCAACTTTTCATCTATATATTACGCGTACAATCTAATTCGGGTAAAACCTCATTAGTAAATTTAATTTTATTCCATGTAAATAATCTGCTATCCTTTAATAGAAATTATTGTCAAATATAATTCTGTCTTTATTCTGTTTAATAAATACCGTTTATTGTTATGTTATCTTTGAATACATTGTTTCTAATTAAATCTATTTTTTATTACTATAATTTCACATTTTATATGAGTTATTTAATTATGCTATTCTTATAATATATTTTGTCCTGTCTAATTCGTATTTGGCCATTAGAAAATCTACAAACAGGTCGGTCTCTATCTAGAAATGAGGACAAAACAAATGTAGTAGTGACATGTGACAGAAGCTATATCCAATGTCAGTGTAAGAATTTATTTATACAATAAGTATATATGATAAAACATCAACCAATAAAGGATCTCTGTCAATAAATATGATGTGGGTAAATTGCGAAACAATGTATTGAAAATGTTCAAACAAATTAATGTTCGTACGACTTAGAATAGATACAGAATCAAATATGCCAGGTTATATAACAAGCTGTAGGCAAATTTTAATATATCATTATGTTGTTTGCAAGAGATAAACTCCAGAAATATTAGTCCGAATCTGATAAATAATTCACTTAAGTACACGGCTTTTGATTTGACATGTCGGGGAGATAACAGACATAGTCGAGTAAAATCGGTTTCGTATAGCGTTATCTTTGTCTATCGCAGTCAATGCACTGTGGGATAGAGAAAACCCTTTACAAAACCAAAACAAAGTGAAATTACCCGAATGTCTCACTCTTCTCGACGTATCACCTCAAATGCTGGGTACTGTATAATGAAGCTATAATCTCCTTGAGTGATATAGACTTTCGAAGCAATGGTGGTTTAGTTGATAGCGTGTTCGGATACAGCGTCGATGGACGTAGGTTCGAATCCTTGCAACTGAGTTGGAGCTTCCGGTGAAGGAAAACATCGTTCTAAAACCATAGTATGTTTTTTTCTAAGTCCGCCTGACTAGCTACCATCTTCAAGATCAACATCCGTCGCCAAGCACTTGTTGATGTGTTCCGCCAGCTACACATGAGATCCAGTTCTCTCTAGATTTAGCGTGTTTACTACCTTTGGCCACGTCGTCCTTTAATATCAGATTAGATTGTGGTCAATCGCTAAAACCTATCAAGTATAAGACTATGTTTAATGATATTCCATGTACAATAACTCGTGGCGTGAGGAGAGCCATTCCAAGGGGTTTCATTCGAATAAAATTTTCAATATTTTTATTCACCGTTAATATATTTTAAATTCTCTATTAAACACAACCGTTTCGTACGGAACAGACTCTGTCACTGAGATATGCTGTATCTCGCTAACATAAATCTTTGCATTTATGTTCTTCTTGATAATGCTCGGTTCTAGTATGGTGATCAACTAACTCATGGGCTCTTATTTACCATATGCCCGTTCACACTTTTCTTTTTCACTTTTACGCTTTACATCTTTCAAAGCGTATTTTCTGAACTACACCTCGTATGGTATGCGCTCCTATGAGTGTTAGTATGATTTTAAATAGAATAAAATTCAATAATTAAGCTATAAAACGCAAAATAAAAGTAAAACA
This sequence comes from Antheraea pernyi, assembly GCA_015888305.1. Taxonomy (NCBI): domain Eukaryota; kingdom Metazoa; phylum Arthropoda; class Insecta; order Lepidoptera; family Saturniidae; genus Antheraea; species Antheraea pernyi. The sequence goes on from MU158757.1 coordinate 968,765, forward strand.
AATTTGAATAGCAGTTCTAGAGTTTAGTGCGATCAAATAAAAAACCATTGAAGTTCTACAATACTAGTAATATTGTTAATTAGGGATATTTTGTTAAGTAATAACTTTTAGTATCATTTTTATCTAGTGTCATTTTCCGATAGTCGGTAAGCCTAACTGATGCAATCTATTTAAACAGCATTGGCTTGTGTCCAACTACATGTGAATCATAGTCGTGTGTCAATGAAACTTAATACGTAGCGTTAAGTGACTTGTTACATTAGTTCAATCATCGTTAAGCGACTTTGAGATTTAACACTAGTTCCGTCTTTAATATTGAACCAATGTAATTGAAGCGCTATGATTTTCATTTTGGATTACTCAGTAATTATCTAAATTTTTTGTGTAATTAAGCCAAATACTCCACTGAAATTTAGATCTGTTGAGCAAAGCATAAAAGTAAGATAAATGGAGGATTTATTTTACATTGAGATGTACCAGCAAATTTCGTAATGAATTGAAGTAATCAAAGAATCACTAGTTGGAGAGTAAACATCAGAATTATAACACTAATATTCTTAATAATTCTTATTAATATTGTTTATTAGTTCATTCGAGCGATGAAATAATCTCAGAAAGGTATAGTGTACAAATAGGTGCATATATTGAAACACGAACAAAATTGACTGAGCGTATAATATGTAAAATATTAATAGTAATAGTATTAGAAAGTATTTAGAAACCATGCAGAAGCATAAAGACATTTTTTTTTATGTCATAGGTGGCAAACCAACAGATGGGTCACCTGATGTTAAGTGATCACCACCGTCCATGGACACTAACAACACCAGAGGAGTCGCAAGTGCGTTGCCACCCTTTGGGAGGACGGACGGGTTAGGGAAGGGAGTGGGAGAGGAGAGAGGAGAGAGGAGGGGAGGTGGGCCTCCGGCGCTCTCACTGACCGAACGAAACGCAACAATGCAAGCACTGGTACTTCACGTCGGTTTTCTGTGAGAGGGTGGTACTACCCCGGACGAGCCGACCCATTCATGCTGAAACCAGTAATAGCTTCAGCGTGGCTCTACCACCATAAAAAATTAATGAACGTACAAAATAAATCAAATGAGAATATAATAAAGGTTTGCAAATACAGAAGTTTAGATATACTCTTAAATTTCTCTGTAAGAGATAGCATTCAAAATGTAGAGGCAATTCAACTGGTGGTTATAAATAATCCTCAGTACCTTAAGCGCTCGCCTTAGTAGTCCTGTGAAGCTGTTAAACCTTGTTAGGTCAATAGCGTAGTCAGTTAAAAAAGAAAAGTGGTTATAAATACAAATTACATTTTGTATATTAAACCAAAATAAAAATCGTGTAAACAATTAAGGAGATACTTTCCTACCTACTGTTTTTGACATTTCACCGCAGGCTGTTCAGAATCGGCAATGTAAATTAAATTTTAAATCATACAAAATAATTCTTCTGTGAAGTTAATAACATGAGATTTTATAATTCCTTTGTCGATTGAGGATCAAATTGGGTTTTGACTAAACGCTGCTGTACAAGCATCAAAGGGTAAACTCCTATTTTGGCAAGCTATTTCTTATTGCGAGTCTCGTTTCATAATTATTTTGTCTGGTGACATAGTCGTGTGTCTAATTTACCTAGAACAATATATGTAATGTTTAGAATTAATTTAAAGTAGCATATATTAATAATGTATTAGCACAGACAGACAAAGTAGTTTGATTCTAGACAGAGAAATTGAGAAATAATGAAAAGCTGGATAAGCATAGACTGATCCCGAAACGCGACCCGCAGAAGCGAATCACTATGACAGGCTTTGTCGCCCTATACATGGTGGCTGCGACCCAGTCAGGCCGTTAAATCTTACCACAGCGCTTTCGCCATTGCCTCGTTCGTTAGTCAGCAAGGTGCACCACGTGCAGGTGAGGTTGGCTTGGGTGTCTCAAGTCTTATGATGTTATTCGACACCTCTTACACCTTAAGCCTTGGATAGTAACAACTTACACCTACAATGAGTTCATTGATTGCTTCTGTGATTTATTTCGATTTTTTTAATGGCTGCATGATTGTTAGCGACAATCTAATGTGAGCTAATATATTAAGTATGTATGCGTGTTTGTCTATCAATCATACACAAAGAACTAAATGGAATTTGACATGGAAGCCAATCATGTTACCGGATACAACTCTAGGCCATTATCTATCCATATAATAAGAACGTAAAATTAACGTACCTGTACTTTTAGAGTTTTGTAAAACAATTGTTGCTGGTAGCTAGGAATACTTAATAAAATATATTTCATTCAACTATAGAAATCGCTCGGTTCATGATAAAACCTCACCAACAAAATCATAAAGCATATCTTCGAGTAACATTTCGTATCTGTTTCATTAAAATCGGTTCGGTTTATCAAAAGTTATTGTACTTTTAATGACGACGCGACTTATATACGAGAGAAAAGTAGATATGTAAATGGACTTAATAAATGACTTTATTAAGAGATGTCGCGGTCACAGCTAGTGATATATAAAAAAGCGAGAAAACAGAAGCGGGCGAGCATCAACTAGTACATACCGTTCAATAAAGAGTAATGGTTATTACTGATATTTATACAGAATTCTTCGAGTATTTCCACTTCACCACACCCACAGAACGATATCCGTTAGCAATATTTCATATATTTTTTTTATCAAATTTATTACAACATATAAAACGATTTTCTCCACAGATTTCCGCCGGCAAACAATCTATTAAATAAATCATTTCTGCTTTGGTAGAAGCGCGTTGGTTCCTCGGCAACGCGGTGAAAAATATTTTGATTGGAAAATTGCTCGGGCAATTTTATTAATTTACCTAAATAATACGTTAACATTTACTGTTTATTCAACTTTTCTCTTTGCATTTTTTAACAATATTTTCTCTTGATACAATCTTAAATCTTATCTTCATTTCATTTATAGTAAATTAAATTGTAGTATTTCTAGTCATTCTGTCCCTTGTATAATGTTGTTAACTCAATTATGCAAATGTTCTAGGTACGTTTTATTGAAATTAAGTTCTATCTCTTTATTATATACACCTTCTGTTACTTTGAAATCGATTTCGTTATCGAGTTTAGCATTTTTATGTTTGGTGAGTTATTGTATGTCGAATGAAGTCTTAAAATAATTGTCAACGACGACGACCATATTTGCGAGATTCTTATTAGTAACTGAAACACCTACTTGAATATAAAAAATTAATAACTGTGCTAATAAGTTGTAGAATAATAATATTCGAAAATGTTAAGTACAAAAAGTACTGAAAGAAATACAATCTATACTAATATTATAATGCTGAAGAGTTTCGTTGCTTGAAAGCGCTAATCGCAGGAACCACTAGTCCGATTTGAAAAATTGTTTCTGTGTTAGATAGCTCATTGAACGAGGAAGGCTGTATGCTATATATTATATACGCTAAGACCAATAGGAGTGGAGCACCGATAAGGAATGTTTTAAAATCGTTTTTGTTCCTGTTGAGAGTTTCCGCTACGTTTTAGCGTTAGCCGAAAGTAGCTATTCCACGTGGACGAAGTCGCGGGCTGTAGCTAGTCTTTTATATACACACGGTACAGGGGAAAACAAAACAGTTTAGTACTTTTCTCGTCTGTCAACCGATGTTCTTTAGTTTTGTTTAATAACTACTTATATTCCCATAGACTCTCTACATATGCTTAAACTAAGTTAAGCTTGTCTAGCGTTCCCCATACGGAATGTAAGATAGACGCTAGGTCAGCATTTGTAAGACAATTATAATTAGAAATTAGGATTGAAGTCTTGAATCGACACTCGTGGGATACACACGTAGAATAGAAGAAGTCTAAAATCGACTGTAATAGTTTTAAGTTATATAATTCATGTTTAAAATTACATTATTATAATAAACTGTGTAACATCGACTTGTAGTCTTTTTAAAATACCAACCGAAGTACTCCCGAAGTTAACTAACTACTGACGTTTATATTATTACCAATAAAAAAAATTAGAAACAGCTCATTTTTTTCTACACTGTTAACAAATCAAAGTTTTATTAAGCCTCTATTTGTCATACCTCCTGAACCATATCCCTACTAATCTATTGTATACTCTTTATCTAAGAAAACTATCGTTAAATCTTCGTCTCTCAGCGATATGGGTTCTAACAAAACAATACCATGTTTCATATGTGCACCGTGTATTCAAGTTATGTAGTCAATAAAAAGTCGTTACTATTTTTTTATATTTACAAGTCCTTGTTTTTCGAACTGTCGACTCCCATCTACATCTTTCAACGGATCGCCAACGCCACTCACCCCGCATTTATAACTCATTAGTCACGCTTCATTACGGATTATAAATCATTAAGTAACATCACTGACTCAATCCAACCCGTTTAATTTTCATATGACAAGCTTTATGTAAACTAAATCTATAGACGTTGTTTTTTAATCTGTTTTAGAAGTGAAATGGTACTAACATAAAGCGGTAGAGACAAAGTATTAAAATTGATAATTTATGCTAATTCATAGTCCCTTATTCACCAATGTTACTCGATATTACATTTATTATGGACTAATTTTGCCCATGGATCCACACGCATGTTTGCACAATAATGGTTTTTTCATCTTGTATTTTTACTCATATTTTATGGTTTCTATTTATTTATTTATGATAAAAGTATTTTATAATAGATGTATATTACAAAATTTGGAAAACGGTCATGTAGCATGGATTTATTATATTAACATTATGTACGAGTAAGTTTGTGAGGATAGACATTTTAAATTGGCTATATTGTAACGATGAGTGCAAAAGTTGTAAAAATACTGCCAATTTAAAGCTATCTCGGTGTGCGCTGCACTACTAAGTTAACGTATGTGGTCATCATTTATTGTGATCTCTATGCCGTTCCGACTAGTGCTGACTGGGAACGTATGCTACGGTTTCTACCTGGACCAGATAGCACGCAGCGGGCCGACCACTGCATGCCACGAGCATAGATAGTGCTGAAACACATACCGTGCAACACATTTTGTCTGAGTGTGCTGCGTGGCGAGAATAGCGTCGCGTTTTGGCTCCAGAGACAGAAGAGCACTTGGCGCTGTCAATGGTGGTGATGGCCATACTCGGCAGCGAAATGGTGTGGAATACGATGGCTTTCTTTTGCGAGGATGTTATCCCGGAGGCGGCGGGGAGTCTGCGAGGACGACTCTATGAGCGGCCCTCTCCGCCAACGGAGGGACGGTGGTAGGACGTGACGCTTAACTCGCCACCTTCCACCACCGTAGCCAAGCCTGGTAGATGGATCTTGGACGATGCATAAGTTCCGCTGACGAAAATTGATTAAGACAGAGCCCGGCTTATTCGTCCGGTAGGACGCTGGGGCGGCGCGGTTGACTGTGCGAGCAATCTATTCCGCCCACTGATGCGTGCAGCGTGAGCGTGAGGTTTTAGTGAATAGGAGTCTCACATACGGTGGGTTACTCCACGTTAAAAAAAACATTTATAAAGAGATACAAATGCTGCGGATATCGCAAAAACATAATATATACTATAATAATAATATAAATGAATAAAGAAGCGTTTAAAACACATACTATCGGATAAAATAGAAGTAATTTAAGTAAATGTGAGATACTAATTTAACTAAAATACCACTAACATAAACGATAAAAGAATATAATAAAAGAAACGTTCGTAGCGAACTGAACGTATACATAAACTTTAATATTTATGGAGTATACGAAATCTTTCTTACATTTCGATACGCTTTGTTACGTTTCACAATTGGGCTTTTACCACCCACGCTGAAATTTACGATGTTTGAAGCAAATTTATAGACATCAAATACGATGTAGGCGGTTATGAGCCGTCTTAAATAGATACCACAAGTTTATTAATTCCGGAAGTAATAAGGCTTTCCAACTAACACTAATAACTTGTTCTAATTGTGTATTTATTTATTCTTCACTTTTCTTATATTCACTTTTAAGAACTTGCGTCAATTTTATGCTGACCCAGATTACTAATAAAAATGTGGTAGTTTGGTTTTAAGAAAGTAGTTACACGGGATAAAATCAACTATTAATTCTAACGGATAAGTATTGGTAAGAAGCTGCAATCAGTCGAAGTTAGGTATTTATATTATATACTGGCTGGTGCAGGCTTCAGTGGACATTTTTTTATGCGGAAATAAAAAGCGTGCTTTCTCTTTTTCCGTGACCCAAGCTCAGCGTCAAATTTCGTTGTAATTGGTTTACAGGTCTAGTCGTGTGAATATAACAAAACCGATAGGTGAAGTTTTTCTAAAACTAAAATTATTATATAGGCTTTTTTAAGATATACAATTTCCTAGTACATTATTTTGACATATCTATTAAAGTTTATCCAGCGCTATCAAAGTAAGCGCCTGCAAACAAATTTCTTCATGGCTTGATCGAATACATCGTCTTTCCTCTAGTGTATATAATACTACTCCCATACCTTCGTGTATCATCACGCAGTTTTGTCTATGGTCACAATAAATGTAGGTGTGCGAACACGTTATCGTAATGCCTCACGAAAAACCAGAATGAGTGACGATAGACGCGGTACGAAAACTGAAGCCAAACCTTCAGAATTAATGATAGTGAAAATTGTATCGAAATCCGTTGTGCACTTTGGAAGAAATAAGGGAACACACCGAATAGCGTATATGAATTATAATATCAAAATATAGAAGAACAAGTGTCTGTTAGCAGTCGCTTTGTTAAGCGTAGATTACAAGCAAAAATAAATATATTATACTATATTCTATTCCTCTATATAAACAACCACGGTAACAAGTTTAATTAGAATCCATTCAGCCATTACAAACAAATGTAATTACATATTATAATATACATTAGATATTAACTTAGACATCATTTTTATATACTTATTTTTAGAACCCGTCTGTATGTAGTTCGCACAAACGAGACTATTATGGAAATGAGGATCTGGATTATAGAAGTCTTTGTTATCTATATTTATGCAGGTGCTATTGTGGAGTGCAAGGCAACTTATTCTACAAGTTATCATGTATTCTTTTAGTACCTCTTTGAACAATTATCTCATGACAGTTGCCGCTGTAACGTGTAATAAAGACCGTTTTATGAAACTCGTACAAGGAAAAAAATCTTTATTAAATTTATATTCTTCACGAAACTCATTAAAGCGAATAATATTACCAGAGGTTTCAGGAAACATTTCAGTCGTTAGAGAGTGCGTATTATTCGTATCAACACTGGCTTTTATCCCGCGTCCTCGACTACGCAAATTGTAAGATTTGTATACATTTTTTAAATCAAAATTTCATTGATTTGTTTTCAAATGTAAATTAACAAATTGTAGGAACCGTGTATCTAGACGATGCGAAGGAAACTGCAAATTAGAATTTAATTTATTACAGTTATTAATTTATCACATTGGTGGTTGTACTGTTTTATAATAAAAACACTAGGATGCTATTACAACTGGCTGCTCAACTGGTCAGTATTAATCTAAAAAGAATATATTATTTTTCACAAAAAAAATCATGACACTTTCATCCTCTTTGGGATTGAATTTCGAAAAATCTCTTCTTAAACTGACCTTAGAATTTATAGTTCACACTCGTCTCAATAGCAACGATTGTACTGTCTGAAAATAGAACATATTATGTATTAAATAGTATAACTAAATATGTTTATAGCATTTTCGAACGACGAGTCGATTGATGTATGTTCGAATCCTTGTAACTGAGACGGACCATTCGGTGAAGAAAAAGAGGTTGAGACGGACCATTCGGTGAAGAAAAAGAGGTGATAGAGCCATAGGTAGAGCCACGCTGTAGCTATTACTAGTTTCAGCATGAATGGCTCGGCTCGCCCGGGGTAGTACCACCCGACCCACAGAACACCGACGTGAAGTAACAGTGCTTGCATTGTTGCGTTTCGTTCGGTCAGTGAGAGCGCCAGAGGCCCACCTCATTCCCCCATTTCCCTTTCTCCTTTTCCTGCCCTATGGACGGTGGTGATCACTTAACATCAGGTGACCCACCAGTTCGTTTGCCTGCTTTTGACATAAAAAAAGAGCGCCGGATAATCCACCTCCCCTCCGCCTCCCCCAAACACAGGGTGGCAACGCACTTGAGACACTTCTGGTGTTGCAAGTGTCTATGGATGGTGGTGATCACTTAACATCAGGTGACTCACCTGTTCGTTTGTCTCCTGTGATATAAGAAAATATCGTGATGAAACTATAGCATGGTCGTAGGGCTTTTTCTAAGTCCGTCTTGCTAGCTAATTTACCCTCAAATTGAAAATAGTGAGTACCGACAGCTACACTTGAAACTTGAGAGCTAGTTCTACTCTAGGTTTAGCGTGTTTACCACCTTACATCATATCGTTATGTAACATCAGGTGAGATTATGGTCAAACCCTAAAAATAGAATAAAAGTTGTATTTGTTGACTGTTTCTATAGTAGCACGGCAAAATGACTGCACTGTGCGTGATGGTAAGCACAGTACAATCCAAAAACAATGGCGACCACCGAGGGACACACTATCCATCGCCAGTCGCCACTGCCATGCCGGCCTGCGAAAAGCTGGCTATGCACAGGCTGATCCCGAAACGCGACCGGCAGAAGCGAATCACTATGACAGGCTTTTTCGTCATATACATGGTGATTGCGACCCAGTTAGGCTATAAAACCCTACCACCCCATTTTCGCCATTGCCTCGTTCGTTATTCAGTATGGTGCACCACGTGCAGGTGAGGTTGGCTTGGATGTCTCAAGTCTTAGATGTTATTTGACACCCCTTACACCTAAATCGGAAACTATTAGTAATAGTGAAAAATCCGCAAAATAATCTCGGAACCGATTCCGATAAAGACTACAATCGCATTAATCAAGCTTCCAAAATTAATTTTCAATAGAAGTCACTGAGTTTGAGAAAACACTCTGCATATAAAACACCTACCTAGTTTTATAAACATCCTGGCTTTACTCGTTAAACAGATAGATTCCCCTTAATCTGATCATTAATAATTGCTCATACATATGTATGTGTAATGCGATGTGGCGATTATTATTAGATTTCGTCTCCCGAGGGGCTCTTATCCCATTATCTATTATAAGGGTTAGGGCAGACTATCGCTTTGATTACAACGATAGGAATTTCGCACGTTCATCATCCTTTGTTTGACGTGATTATGCTTTTTGTCGCCGATAAATGTCCGCATTGAGCTCACATGAAAGGTTTTAATAAAGTACATACTGATATGCCTTTCGCCTATCTATTGTTTACCGTTCGAATGTGGTTCCGTTTTTTTATATCATAGGAGGCAAAGAAACAGGCGGGCCACCTGCTGATGTAAAGCGGGTTTTAATATCTAAAGGCTATTATAGGGAGGATCAATATGTGAACGATTGTGACGTCTGGAAATGACGCCCCTCTCTGTGCATCCGCTCCAATCCAATCCAATAACAAATGTAACTATTTATGTTTTGTAAAAATATATAACATGAAAAGATAAACCAGATCGAGTTTCTTGTCGGTTCTTCTCGATGACTGGGTTGTTTTCCGAACCGAAGGTAACTTTGACGTTCATAAGCGCCTTCTCAGGGCCCAAGAGTAAAGGATATATTGATTTTGATTAAGTGATCACCGCTGTCCATAGACACTAGCAACACCACGGGAGTAGCAAGTGCGTTGCCAGCCTGTTTTTGGGGGGAAAGGGGGAGAGTGAGACAGGGGCGGGAGGGGTGCCTCAACGCAACAATGGAAGCACTATTACTTCACGTCGGTTTTACTGTGGGTCGGGTGGTACTAACCCGGGCGAGCCGACCCGTTTATGCTGAAACCAGTTATAGCATCGGCGTGGCTCTACCACCTACCAAACAACACATGACGTAGTTAAAGCTATTTATTTTTAGTAACCCCACCAGACAAAGGCTGGCAACCCACTTGCGACTCCCCTGGTGTTGCTAGTGTCCATGGACGATGGTGATCACTTAACATAAGGTGACACACCTGTTCGTTTGCCGAATTTTGACATAAAAAAAGTATACCCCGTAAATCCAACCTCACAAACGAACTGTTTATAATATATATTTTTTTTAATATTTTAATTTATAATATTTTGCACGCGAGGGCTCCGGAGCGGAGTCTTTTAAAATGTTGGTGACAGTCATTTCCGTTCGACCGTTCGGGGTATCGGAGTATGCCGGGTATACCGGTACCCGGTATACTTCGATACTACTGACCCGATTTTGAAAATTGTTTCACTGTTAGTAAGGTATACTTAACAACGCGCGGGTATAGGGAGGATAAATAGTTATGGGTTATTTGCGACGTTCTTTTCACCAGTATAATTTAAAGCGAATATTTGACTTAATTAAGCATTTAATGTCGATCAAAATTACCCTATACAGCATATTATTTCAATGAATATCCTAAATGCCACAGATTTAAATTGATACTCAACAAAAAATTCAAGATGTTTGTCTGAAGATACTTATGAAGCTTCTTTGACTTCGATAAACTGCAAATATTAAAGCGTGAATAATGAATCTAAATTAGAGACTTTAACATACTGCACTCGAGTAAAACCGGGGCATGTCGCTTGTAAAGAATAATATCTTCCTATTATTTATATAATAAAATATAATATATAATAAATTATATAATAAATTTTCCTATTATTTGTATAAAGTATTATTTATATGAGTCAAGACACTTCTTTAAGACGTCGGATCTTAAGGGAATGTCATCCATTATCTGTTATTAAGGTAAGGACAGCTTATCAGGTTCAGTACGCTCTGAGATTTTTTTGTTTTGTATCCTTTAATTATGTTTATCCCGTCATTGTGCATAAGCCTTAGAATAATGTACGCAAGTGTGGATTTGCATACTGACTATGTTTATTCAGGATTGACGAATTATACGATATATTATTTATAACTATTATAATCACTAAGTTTTATTATGTTTTTTGGATCACAGTGTGCTTAACATAAGATATAGTAACACTTTGTTATGTTAAAATAAAAAGTCGAGGCTGTCTGAAGGACTGTCAACAGAAGTGTAAACTCAAAACAATGACATAACTGTGTTCTCTTTTGAATATTTCAATTAATTATAGTGTGAGTGACAACATTTAAATTTCAGAATTTGTTTATTGAAATTATTAACATTAGTGTGGTGTTCATATCTCATTCGCATTCTGAGCAATAATTATATACATTTTTATAAAGTCTATTAACCAATTAAATATATGATGAGTGCAAAATATTAATATTACATGTACATAGGCTCCAGGGATGTTACGGAGCTCCGTAACCGTAACCGAAACTATCGGATATCTGAAATAAATATATATCCGTAACCGTAACCTATTCAAAAGTTTAATAGATAAACAAAAGAGTAAATAAATAAATATACCAAGAAATAGATAAAGCAATAAATAAATACAAGGAAAGGTCTCACTCAGTTCCAAGAAAAAGAACGCAGGTGCAGCGCACCTGTGAAGCGCAGGTGTGCCGGATCGAAACAAACAATAACTGACGTCACTAAATCACGAGTATTAAAATCGAACTTAGCGCGCGCAGCAAAACGGACAACCGCTCAAGTCGACGGTTCGATCGGAACCCATATTTGTTTGTATATAAATAACTGTTTCTCTATGAATTACGAACAGATGAGCAGAGATGTTTTAGAAATAACGATCGATATATGTGTAAATTTAATGTATATAACATAAATTGAAAGTAACTGCCTTTATTATTATTATTACGTAAATAATAAATATTGTACTGAACCCTCGCTTAGAATATGAAGCAAAATATATCATGTAAAAGTAAATGTATGGATGAACACGCCGCCAGTAAGGCACGCAGCATGTACTAACTATAAGAGTATACTACAATTATATTGTAGACATAACCCCAGGCAAAATGCGTTTTGTCACCACCACGCCGCGTAACCACAGATCACGCCGCCGTGGTCTGGAGGTAAATTTCTCTCCCGCACACTAAATTAGGCCCCCCTCGGTAGCGGCTCAAGCCGAGGTCCGATCCCTCGGCGTGGAGCCCTTGAGTGCGCTGCTCGCGCGATACAGTGACACACCAATACATCACTGCAACAACACTACACATATCACCTCCATACACGTGCATGCATACACGCTTACACATGAAAGTTGAAGCGTTTTATTTTTTTTCCCCTTATCGAACCGAAATACATAGTTCAGAAATTTTCCAATGCAAAATACACATAAGAGTTATTGAGATATGCATGCCTGGTACACGTGCATATTTCAGTAACCCATATATGTATGAATATGTAACTTAGCTTAGATTAGTTCACAATAACGGTCTGTCGGTACACCGTGGGGTTTAGTCCGTGCGAGTCGCACATAACTCACCCTCTCCCCCGGGAGGGTGGCGTATCCATAAGGGATTTCCCCACGTTAACCAGGGCTCCATATGATATGGTTCTCGTTGTCCTCGATCGCACCCCTCAGGGGAAAGCGATTTTTAATCTTACATCCCTTTGCGGCCTCTCCGGCGTCATAGTCGAGCCGCCGCGCAAAACGTCTGTGCCCTCGCAGTGTCACAACTGCCAGGTGTACGGACACTCCGCACGAAACTGTCGCCTGAAACCCAGGTGCGTTAAGTGCCTCGGCGACCACTCCACTAGGGAGTGTTCTCGCACGAAAGACGCCTCCGACCCTCCGAGCTGTGTTCTGTGCCGCGGCGTGGGCCATACCGCGAATTATCGCGGATGTCCCCGCGCCCCGCGCACAAAGCGCCCTCGATACCCCAGGCAGGCGTCGCCGTCTAAGACGGCCGCTGCCCCCGCCCGTCCTCGACCTCCGCCTCTCATGTCTCGAGAGGCCTTCCCGAACCTGCCGGGCACGTCTCGTGCACCGGCAGCGTCCGTACCCGCGACTAGTGCGCCCCCCCGCCCCTACCGGGCCCCTCAGGCTCCGTGGGCTCCTAAACCCGCGTCCCAGCACACTCCCAAACCTCCGGCGGCTAATCCTTCACAGGATGACCCCGCATACTCCTTTTCCCTATCGAGTATTGACTACGCAGGTCAACTACTCATTTTCCACGAGATCTCGGAGATCTCGGCGTACGACGAGTGCTCTCGTAATCCGCTACTAGGTGCCGTTACGGCAATCCATAGATTTCCAGCCATCGCGGCTACACTACAACGGCTCGCGCGCGCAGCTGTTAAAAAATAAATAACTCAAATAAGATAGAGTAAATCGCGTATTTACGTCTATCTTCCCCTAAAAATAACCGTCAAACAGTAATAATAATTTTTGTTATGTCTATTTTTAGACTTCGGTGCCGTCACCGTTAGTAAATTTAAATTCAATCTTATAAAATGCGTGTTGCGCTCACGCTTTTGTAATCGATCCCTATTAGCTCCCGCACATTTCGCGGTTCTCAATAATATCTCGAGTCTAGGTCGTCCCCGCGCGGAGCCCTTTTGATATTATTTTCGTAAAAAATAAATAACTCAAATAAGATAGAGTAAATCGCGTATTTACGTCTATCTTCCCCTAAAAATAACCGTCAAACAATAATAATAATTTTTGTTATGTCTATTTTTAGACTTCGGTGCCGTCACCGTTAGTAAATTTAAATTCAATCTTATAAAATGCGTGTTGCGCCCACGCTTTTGTAATCGATCCCTATTAGCTCCCGCACACTTCGCGGTTCTCAATAATATCTCGAGCCTAGGTCGTCCCCGCGCGGAGCCCTCTTGATATTATTTTCGCGATACAGTGACTCACCTACATCACTTGAACACACATATGAGATCATCTCTCTCACACACGTGCACATATATACACATGGTGGGAGGGTTTTGTTTTTTTTTTTCCCTCATCGAACTGAATCGAATAGTTTAAGTTCGTTTCAATCCGATATACACGTATTCATTTGTGAATCATGCAATTTCGATTGTATGGTTCACAAATGTATATATGTATGAATAGCTTAGAATAGTTAGCTAGGACAGACGTGTCTTTTTCCAGGAAACAGCCCAAGCCGAGGTGTGCGTGCACCCTTGTGTATCCCCGACTATAGCGGCAGAGGTACACCGGGGGGTTTTTAGTCAGTAGGAGTCTGACATACCCTCTCGCTGCCCCCGACAGCGTGAGGGTATCCATGTAGGATTTTCCCCCCGTCAAAAAAAAAAAAAAAAAAAAAAGTGTTTCGACAGGTTTTGTTTCGCCGCACTTGCACTCCATGTGAATCTTGTAGTAGGGACAATCGATATTAAAAAAACATAGATGTTTATATCGATGTCAACATTGATCTATAGCATCGATGTACGACATACATCGATTGCAAAACATCGATATTTTTGATGACAAACAAATAAAACTGTGTAATTTTGTATGTGGTTTTATTTATTATATTTATTTTATATGAAACAAAAGAAAAGTTCGGTGTTTTGGTAACAAATAAATAAACAAACCAAATTTTTTTATGAAATGCGTTTTTATTTATTTTTATATGTAACATAAGTAAACATTGACATATATGGTAACCGACAAATAAAATAGTCATATTATTTTATGAAATGTGTTTTTATTTATTTTTTTAAACAAAAGTAAACATCAATGTTTTTGACAACATTCAAATAAAACTGTCTAAATTCTAAAATAGTTTAAAATACTTCAATCCAATATCCGTAACCGAAACTATCAGAAACTAACGGATAATCCGAAATAATTACATATCCGTAACCGTAACCGATATACTTATATTCCTATATCCGTATCCGTAACCGAAATATCATATCCATAACATCCCTGATAGGCTCTATATTCCGCGTCGCTAATAGGACGCAAGACGCGCAAACGCAATACGGCTGGTAACGCTTACTAGCATGTCTTGATGCAAAGTTATAAATTAACTCCTGCCAAATATACCGGTAAAGGTGTCTAAACATATTTTTACTTTAAAAAAAAATTGCGTAGTCAGAAAATACCGAATTATAGATTTTTCGGTTTTCAAATCACTACTCAGCTACGTCTTGTCCTAGCGTAGTAATTCTTCTCATGCCTTCAATCGGAAATAAGCATATATAGACTGGTACTCATATAAAAATCTTCCGGTGATGTCGTAAATAATAAGAGAAGAAAGATTATTTTAAGATGTTGAAGAGAAATTATGAGCACGGCGAGAATACATTTTCAAGTTTGAATTTTACTTCAACATTTTGCAACGCAACGTTCCTGATGCAAAAATGTCAGAAAATATATACTTGGTCAGAGAGAAAAAGAACTATGTTATAAACTGAGAAAGACAGATGAGTACAGTAGAATAAGACAAGGGTATGCCAATACGAAATCAAGCAACAAAGACAAGTGACAATTCAAAAAGAAATAAAGCGTTATACTTCAGTCACAAGTAGTAAGTTACACGCGTTTTTTGTATCCTTCTGCAATTTTACTATAAGTAATTTTGGATAAATTAATTACATGTACGTATATATGTTCTTATGTGCACCACATGTATTTTATCTATACTAATATAATCATAAAGCTGAAGCGTTTGTTTGTTTGAACGCGGTAATCTCAAGAACTAATGGTCCGATTTCAAAAATTCTTTCAGTGTTAGATAGCTCATTTATCGAGGAAGGCTTATTATAGGCTATAAAAACACCAATGAAGAATGCTACAATATCGGAGGTTTTTCCTTTTGAGAGCTTCCGCTGCGTATGAGCGTTAGCCCAAAATAACTATTCCACGCGGGCGAAGCTAGTATACCATATATGTATGGCTACGTCAAGTCATCACATCTGATAAAGCTATAAATGCCTTTCAGGCCACAATAATGTTTATAAAATAGAATATATATTGTAAGTCATTTTCAATGCCGTGTAGGTAGATACTACTAACCAAACGAATTAAAGTTTCAATAATACTCAATGACAATAACTTCGTTACATCACTATTTCATTTTATAGTTAAAATTGGAGTGTGTTTTAAGATCTTTCAACGCGACAACCAAGCACTACTTGTCATCATCGTCCTACAATTTGGACAAGCGTATCACCCAACATCGCAATATTAATTAAAGCATCATCAAAGAGATATACACGACATCTCAAATGCAGTGACAAGTTTCAATTGATCGAATGGATAGGGGTCAATTGTTTCGGCCGACAACATTTGAACTACGCCGTTACGGGCGACCTTGATCGTTAATTCTAACAAAATAAAGGTTAAATTTCCTTCCATGGGTTATAAAACTTATGGATTTAATAGTTCATTTCACCTTATTTGTTTACCCATTATTGCGGTTAAATAGAATTTTTTATTATGATATCATCTTTATTGGGTAAATAAACTTAATTGGATCGGGTAGGGGTAATTTTGATTCGATTCGGGTATAATCATAATTTGGATTATGATGTAATAAGTTACATTGTTTGATTGAAATAATGTGATATTTATTATACAAGAGATTTGATTTTAATAGACTCCTTTTTATTAAAATATATCGAAGTACTTTTTGTAATAACTATTTTAGATTTTTTTAATTAACAAGTCAAATCTAAAAAAGTGCATAGAGTAAATATGATCTTCTAAATTCGAATTATAAAAAAAGAACATGGCGTCAAGTCACACGCATTTTAGCAGTCATTAGAAGTTCTTATCCTTTTCTGTTCTAAGAAAATTTCAATCTATCTCCCTCTTACAAAGCATTGACAGATGACCGGTAACATAACAGTGTCAGTGTGAACTATTTTTATTTCTAAACTAAGTATAGACTGTAGGCAAATGGATTCTCCTTTGAGTTTTGTTGAGTTTAGTAGATTTCATATTCACAGAGAATATTTTTTACCTTTATTTGTTGTGAAATCTAAATTGGATCTGAGAGGGTTGACAAGGATTCAAGTTCGCTTACTTGTATAAAGAATGTCGAAAACGTATTTGCATACATTTACTATTGAGTACATATATGTACGAAGTGGATACTATCTTAAGACAAAAATTTCAACTGATCGTGTGACCTTACCTTTTTAGATTTTAGAACTTTTATGCATATAATATCAGCCTTATTTTCGGACAATACATACATCGAATACGCACCGAAAAAGTTTAATATATTATAATTCAATTGTTTTGAAAAGGAAATAACTGATAATAATTAATGTGTTAGTAAATATACAAAAAATATATACATAAATATAAGTTTTAAAATTTTAGCATCAATTAAAAACCATATCATATGCGTATTGCAAATCTATAGATACACAAAAGACGATAAATAGCTTATAAACTTCACCAATCAATATAGTACATACATAAAAAAGATTATTTCAATGTAACTCATATTTCAAATTTGCATATATAAAGACTTCAAGATATTTCATGTCAGCTTCTCTCAATAGTCGAGCATACTGAAGAAGAAACACTAAGTGTCATATGACAAGATCATTAGTTCTCGTACCATTTATATTATTAATCGTTGGTCTAATTTATAACCTGCTCCAAAAAGATATGGTAAATTCCGACGAAGTAACAGCAGCGGACACATCCAAACATGAAAGAAAATTAATAAATCCACAGACAGACGCGTTCTTTGAAGCTCGACTCATTGGAGCGTGGATAATGATAATTTGATAGATAAAACCTGTGGATACATAAGTACGAAACAATATAAATAAATAGGATTAAAGCAGAATTAGCCGCAGCATTTTTCTCATATTTGGAACTACTCATGTCATGGTATTTTTAAAAAACAATTATAAACAGTTATATTTTAAGGTTTTGAACTAAAACAGCCAAGATTAAAATAAGGATATTGAAAGATTATTCCCTAGTAGGAAATCGAGACAACTAGAAACGACGGGACTTTGTATCAAATAGAGTAAAACTCTCGGGTCTGTATCTAAAGCTCATACTAGTCAAACGTTCAGTGAGATTCCGAACAATGTTTTATGCATCCGGCGTCCTTCGGATATCAGCCCTATCAGATATGTAGTCAGGTTTTAAAGGAGATCCTTATTCTTATTTCAGTCGTTTTATTTAAATATATTGCGTTACATTTCATTCTTATTATTTAGTTTCATACACTGTGAACTTTTTGTTCACATTTTTGTATGAGCCCGGCGGACGTTATCCCGCCGTATATATTATCTACAGGTGAAAACCACATGAAAATCCGTGCAGTAATTTTGAGTTTATCGCTAACAGAGGGACAGAGAGACGTGGCAGAGGACTTTGTTTTATAATATGTAGTGATATAAGTCTATACACGGTATATTTATTTTAATTATTTTACTGCTACTTTAAATTATTGGGATACTACAATCGTTCCCTTTCTTGTTTTTTTAATTTTTTATAGGTTTTATCGTTTGCCCACAATTTCACCTGGTGTCAAATAACGACGTGGTCTAAAATGGTAGCCACATCACAACTAGGTTTTACTAGGTGGTAGAGCCACGCTGAAGCTATTAATGGTTTCAGCATGAATGAGTCGGCTCGCCCGGGATACTACCACCCGACTCACAGAAACACTGACGTGAAGTAACAGTACTTGCATCGTCTATGTTTACGTCTATGGGCGCTGTGTCCGAACACGCTATCAACTAATATACCATGGCTTTAAAAACACTTCTAGTTTCTGTTTTACAGTTAGCTTCATACAGACCATAGCACGATACTTTTGTCATGTTGTAATTTAGAATAGTTAGTTCAGCTCTAAAGATTGCCTGATATATCAAATCCAAATAATCGGGGTACGACATACAACTGCACATGTATCGAGAAACGAAGGGCGTACCAATGATATTATAACCGAAAACAGCGTCCTGTTAAAACTAGACCAGCTAGCTTAGTTTTGACGGCTGCCCCGTCAATCTGCCCGTATCTAAGCAACATATAACTATTTCGTTTTCACCACTAATGTTGAGAATATGCCATCTTACTTCTACATTTTATCGAAGACAGTGTGTTGTTACTATTGTAATATTATACGTATTATTTGTTTTGTCAAAATATAATGTAGGTAACTAATCTAAAACTTTTTAATTATAATATCATTGGGCCGTATGGTTTTAATTTTTCTATATAACATTTTGTAATCGTTTCTCACTTTTCCGTACGATTTTTTAATCCTTTTCTTTCATACAAAACTTGTCCTGACATTTACAAACAACGAAATAAAAATTAACCAAAAAGATGCAGCCGTTGAAAATTGATGCGCGTACCGTACATACATTCGGCTATTAATATCTATTTATATAGATAAATTACTTTAAAATATATCTTTTTTATGAAACAACTACTTTCTAGCAATATTCCAAGAGCATAATTAATTTGAATGCCTAATATAATGGAATTTTGTAGGTGGTATAGCCACGCTGAAGCTATTATTGGTTTTAGCATGAATGGATCGGCTCATCTGGGGGAGTACCACCATCTCACAGAAAACCGACGTGAAGTAATAGTGCTTGTATTGTTGCGTTTCGTTTGGTTAGTGAGAACACCGGAGGCCCATCTCCTCTTCCCCCTCCCCCTTCCTCGACTCCTTCCTCCCCCCAAATACAGGTTGGCAACGCACTTGCGACTACTTTGGTGTTGCTAGTGTCTATGGACGGCGGTGATCACTTACCATCAGGTGACCCGCCTGTTCGTTTGCCTCCTATAATATATATATATATATTGAATTGCAAAATGTTCAAATCCACTTTTAACATCGAAAATACTTTTAATTAGAACGAGGATTCCATTTAAAATAAACTTCCTCTGCTACTAACCTGTGTTCCCAACACTGAATACGCTTAACGTTTTGCTAACTTTGTTAAGAGCTTTTTATATTTGACTGTGCTCGAGCAAGAGTTTCTGGTAATTACCGACAATTTTCCACTAGCCATTAATATTACAAATTTTGATTCGAAAATAGTTTAAATGTTAAATAACAATTATTGTTTACGCTTCCAGTAAAATACAATTTTTGTAGTAAAACTTCTTTAGGCGCGACTAGGAGGCAACTGGACGACAATGCAACGGAAGTCCGTTACGGCAATATGGCGGCATGTTTCTGTACCATCCGGTTAGATAATAATTAAATATAATCAAACCTTCTATTAAATCATAGTTAATTTAATTTGGTAGTTATCATAGTAATTTATTCGTACTGTTCTATATTTTATTTACTTTGCAACAAAGAGTTGCTAATAATATTTCCCGTGTTATTTAAGTTCCGAATTAGCTGATAGATGACACTACATGGCTACAGCCATGAAGCTTTGATTTAACATGTTACTTATTTACATTGAAATCAGATTGCAGCACGGTCGCGCGTCCATATAATTAAACATAATTAATTCTATTGTATGTTTTTCATTATTATTCAATTTAATATTTTATATACATTTATTGACAAAATCAAAAATATTTTAAAAGTTTTACTTCAATCGCGTGTGACAGTAACACGCACTTATTTTTTTTAGTCTTTAAGGATTGGCATATGTATTCAATGAATAATGCTTATTAGTAAGAAAAAGTCTCCAAATCGAGAATATTCAGTTTTTTTTCTTATTTCTTAGTAAACTCACACGCTTTAAAATCGGTAAGAAACTAGATGAAGCATATTATCGAGTATTTATACATATAAAAAAGTGTGTGTGTACTTATGTACATGCGTTAGAAGTTGTGCTTCATTTTCGTAACAAGATAAAAATCTTTTCAAAAATTTTATCCTTCGCCTTATTCTACGTTTGTAGACAAAAACGACACTAACAATAGAAAAAAGGTATTTAATATATTGAAAGTTTTAATACAAAGAAATACAAACAACAAATACAAAGAAACAAAATGTTGACTGTAGTTGCCTAACGTCAGAAGTATAACTTTAATAATTATCTATATGTTTGTAAAGAATTTTTATTTTTATCTATTAACGATATTGTTATCGAAGAAGGCGTTACTTTGCGGTAATCCATCATTAAATATTATATATATATTAATATGGTTTTAAAATTCCACCTAACATTTAAATATTTGACTATTTTCTGTATACAATACATTCTTAAATATTATCTCCCAACACAAGCAAACATTTCTGTAAAATTTCATGCTTCTATACCTATATATACGGTGTAATGTGTGCACCCCTTATTTGTCAGGTATTCTTAAAATTTCCGTTATGCAGATTTTACGTCTCAGACGAAATTGCTCGAGTGATGAGAATAATAAAATTATTATTTTGAATTATTCACTGTCAGAAGATGATAAATATGGGACTATTTAAATATCACGATGAATACTGAATAGAGCTGAGCTGTTTCCAGAAACCATTGACGTTCTATCAAAAACAGAAAGCGTATTCTTCCATTCTGTTTGGAAAAAAATAAAATATAATATACCAGAGTTTAGTACACAATGGATCTTATATAACTAAATTCTGACAAATGTCCTAATTTTTGTTGAAGAACTTACTACAAAAAATTTGCTTCAATTTTAGTGTATTATAACCTCACAATAAAAAATAAACCATGTTTTAAACTGTGGCAAAATGAGATGATGTTATTATTTTTTTTAATTCGTCAATCTCCTTAGGCGATTTGGAACAAGTTTTTTGACTTTTATTGAATCAATCGATCACGGATAATTTTAATAAATTGCGACATGTAATTTGGAAGGCAATACCACATCTACAAAATTTAACTAAAGTTATTTACACAAGTGTAAAGATAAATACCCAGACCATTGCGTAACTGAATATACATTAGTTTGAACACTATAGTTATTATTATGAAACCTTTAATAGTATCAGAGCACTGTGACTGAGGCAAAATTATAATAAACAAAATTAAAAATTAAAATCTAAAATCAATCGCACATCTACACTGTATCGACCTGTGTTACGTTTGAAAGACTTATATGCTGAATCTGTGATCTGGTCAGAAGAGACTGCTTCATCAATTATTTTTTTCTAATTAATCAGCGACATGGATCTCTTGCAAATGGTTTAATTAAATTCTTGAAGATGTCTAAATAATTACAACAAACCTTGTACTCTCTTGCAATGAGTATAAGCAACAAAGAAATATATGTATTATTCAGAACTACGCAAAAGCGCAAAGATAATTCCAAAACGACGCGTTTGCCCATCACCGTGGGCTCTTATCTCCATACAATTTTCAGATGCGCATAATTTTAGAAGAAGCCAAGTGGAATAATTCTGAGATAAAATAACTTGATATATTTGAATAATTTTCATACTGGGACCTTATTTCTGAGTCATTTTCTGTGTTAATACCGTAAGTCCACGAGTAGAAGTGTAAAAGACTCATAGTAGAAGAAAGCTTTCATTACAAATTTCTATGACCATCTCCCATTTTTCACTGTCCAACCAAGTCCGATACACCGTAAATCCTTAATCCGGAAAAATTGAGCGCATTCTGCGCACTGTTGTTCTCTTTGATACGCTTGTAGCAGAGTTTACGCCAAACCCTGAGTCTACACTTCATTAACTTGACGAATGGTAAGGGATTTGTTCGATTTCGTTGTGATGATAAAATTTCACTTTTAATAATCAGGTTTTACCTAATCTATATGTTTTTCAATCGAAGTAGGATCGAATTCTGTTGTGCTTAACCTTTGGGACGGAAACTATATTCATTACTGCTCTTTTAGCTATCCACCTTATAATATCGGGTCCTTCAAACGAGGCGTGAAGAGGCACTATTGTTGGTCGACATGATAGCTGCAACTACCACTGGTATTTAATACCGATAGACGTCGTTGTTTTTGAACTGTACCATACCTTCAGGTATTGTGCAGTTATTTGGCTAAACTAGTATAAAAAATCTATAAGTTAAAAACCTATCCGTATTCTGTGGCTATCAAAGGATAAGAGATAGTTATAACTACTTAACTAAATTTAGCATGTTATTGTCATAGATAACATCATCAACTAGTGACATACTATAGTCAACTGGAAAAAAAATGACCAAAAGTCGTTAAAGAACGTTTTACACATCCTTAGAGATATTCCATTTTTAGCAATAGTATATTTTCTCGGTTCCTAAATGACAGGATGCGAAGGACAGATGTATATACAATATTTTAAATAATTAACAAAAAAATTTAGAAGCAAACGTGGATAACTGAGTTGCCGAGGTTTCCCATAGTACATACATTTACTTTATGTTAAATAAATACATTAGCGATATATCAGTAGAAAGAAATAAAAAGAAATAATGCGTTGAATAACTCCAAAAATTTGTTTTTTTGACAATGCGGTATAAATATGTTTTGGATTCAATAGAATGTATTTACTAGGGATACAGATTTTGATGATTTTAAGAGCTGTAGAAACTGTATGATATTTAACCATGGAATTAACATTATCACAGCGATTTCTATCGAGCAGCAGCAGAACTCGCGTTATTTTGTTGTGATTCGAAGGGTGTAGTTGGCAATGATGATTTTGTATTAAGGTGTCCGCTATCTACCAAGCTGGCTTTTTTGACTTGGTTGTCGAAATATATAATATATAAGTTTGTTCAGAGCCTAAAAACATTTAAGATAATAAAATTGTTTTTTTCGATGCCGTTTAGCCGTGCCTAAATGACAATACTTTTCCATTCATTTAGTATGGGTTTTTCTCACATTTTAGAAATTCATTTTTATTTTGCTTGTTTTATTGAATACCTTACCAAACATTATTAAAACTTTCTCTACTATAATTACTTGGGATGGAGAAATTTAGATATGAGCGTCAAAAATGTAACTTGTATATTTTGATAAGGACAAAAATATCAATTTGGTAAATATTACCCAATTGGACACATAGTCCTCAATTGTAACATTAATTTAAGAACTGGTATAATTTAGGAATATAGTCTAATTTGACAGTGTTAATACAAAGCTATAATGAATGTTTAATAGAAGGTACACTAAGCGGCTCTTTGCTACTCCATGCCATAAGAAAATTAATATATCATTATGAATCATACGAAGCCAACAAAAACAAAATAATATTACGGAGAGTAAGAGTTAAGCTTAATGCTTACTGACGGGATCAAAGAAGTGACATATATTGCACTAAGAAGAGCTTCTATCTATTAATTATTCCGGGTATTCTGTGGTCAAAGCTTAATGGACTGCAAATAAACGTTCGGTAGTTACAGACACTAATTTGGTTTCCCATAAAAATAAAATTCAGCCAATTTGTGTGACACTTTCTTGTATTTATATGTTTCTCTTGGTTTGAATCCTTAGTTTCATCTCTTTCCTACTCATACCATGCTCTCTCGTTATATTATTACTCAACTTCCAACTTTCTCTAATAAACTCATTCCTCATTTTTTTCATTCTGGTTATACCACAAAGCCATCTTACATTCGCATCTCTGCCACATGTAGTCTTCTTTCACATGGTCCAGCACTCCAATTCATACAGCATGACAAGTATTATAATCCTAAATATTAACATTATAAATCGTATACACCTTTCCCTTGAGTTTAAAATTCCTCATTCGTTCGTATATTATTATTATATACGTATATCGTATGTAAAATTATGGAACATAAATAATAATAGCGTACAGAAATATATCGAACATGAAATTGTAAACAATACCCGAATAATATCGAGGAAGCTATTTACGAATTTCAGACTATTTACTCGTTCACAAATTGGATAAAAGCAAAAAGGATCTGTCATTTCCTTTACAAACCGACCCTAATTACCTGGGGCTCAGTTTTAAAGGAGATTTCTGAAACATAAATAAAGAGGTTCCTTGTTTCCCTTGCTTCGAATACATTTACTACGTGTATTTTTAACTCTTCTCCTTTATTTATAGTAGTTCTGCCTGCGGCTTCATACGCGTTTATTACGCTGTATGTTTTTTTCATATTTCTGAAATTATTACTAATTATCTTTACAGCCTATAAATTTTAAATTGATATATATATATATATTATTGTTTACGACATTAGGTATATGGGTTTAAAACAAATATTATCTATTTTTAATGTCTATAATTAAACGTGACAACTCTGTTATGCGATCAATTTCAAAATGATATACACTCGCAATTCCCTCAAAATCTACTGAGGATAAATAGAAAATTAACTCTTTATTGTTTTTTACGATTGTAAAAATATTAATGAGATATAATTTATCATCTACTAAACCGTTTTGTGCTAAATCTAGACAGACAAACAGACAGACATTTTATAAAGTTTCAAATTCGTGAAAATAAAAATGGTATAAAAAACCTACAAAACTCGGAAAAAGATTACATGTACAAATAGAACTTTAGATTTATTAATGTGTAATATAAAACTAGAAATACCTTGAACAGAAACTAGGAGATAATGGCAAACATGATATTGCAATGAACCATTAGCAAAACAATTTGAAGTACGTACGAATAAATCGTATTTCCGAAAGAAAAACAGTGTCCATTTAACAAATACAAACATTAAACACAAAGCACAAATACATCAGATGAAATAATATTTAAAATTGAACTTAAGTAGAATCGATATCTAAGAGCGACGCCGCGAAAACTGATTTTTAAATTGAAGCGTTTTCTTTCATAATTTCAAATTCTATCCTGTCTACACTCTGTTCTTTCCATAAAACTCTCACAAATTTTGTATTTACTCTATTATGTTTATGTTTTGTAACAGCAATTTTAGAACGCAACAATACGTTTCATATGATATCCTATATCATAAAGATTAGATAAAGTGACTATACTCTATGGAAAAATAATTGGTCTTATAGTACCGTGGCACTGTGTTCTAAACGTGTTTTATCATTTCTCAAATATATAAAAACTTTTTCGGATGACTTCATATACGCTTTTTTTGCCACATTCAAGAATGCAATTAACTAATACCCTTCTCAAGGTATCAATGAGTATATATCAGTGAGACGATCAATTAACATGTTAAGGTATCAAGCTGATCAGATATCAAGGAGCATATTCAAGCAAAATGTCAAGCATGTTTTGATGTCTAAAGGCTATTATTATAGGGTGGATTAATATTCGAACGTTGGTGACGTCTAAAAATGATGCCCCTCTCTGTGGATACACCAAAACGAATGTAAGTCTCTATGTTGCTCAGAATATGTACGATGAAAAGATAACCAGATCGAGTTTCTTACAGGTTCTTCTCGACGACTGGGTTTTTTTTCCTAAAAGTAGTTTTGACGTTCATAAGCTCCTTCTCAGGGCCTACTTTTTCATTTTATCAAGGTACTTCTATCTAAAATTTAATTACGGTTTTTAAACAGAGTTTTGCATTGAGTTGTTTTAGTTTATGGACTGCAAATACTTCTACTGCCCTTTTGTTAAAAGGCTACGACACGCTATCTTGATCTCTGTCATCCAAGAACTTTTCACTCGTTCAGAGATATGTTACACGTGGCGAGATGACGTTTAATGACTTTCCATACATCAGTTATGAATAAAACATAGATTTGGTTAGCATATTATCATGCGTAAAATGTGACTGCACTCCCACAATCACTCTTTGATACATATTAATTCTATGTTGAGTGTCCGCTGTGTGGTATGGTTGGTGCTGGTATTTTTCACGGAGAATTTATCATAGATATTTCACGTGAAATTAATCTAGTAGCCTAAAGTATATACGCAGATACACAATATGTGCAGATTCAACCGCCAATTTTTTTCAACTTCTACATAAATATCTAAATACAATTGAAATTTTAAGGACACGCATGTAAAAATATAAAAAGACATGCTACCTAAGTTCATCGATGTCTCATAAATACCATTATTAAAGATCGCTGAGATCGATTGGCATCAGATCAGTTAGTTGAATTCAGTCAATGAACCGGTGAATCACTCTGCTCGATCGGTCACTCCGTTTCGAATTTACCATTCGTGAGATAAATTAAAAACCATTTTTCAAGTAATTCCCGGCTGTGCAGCGGATTGGGGTAATCTATACAAATTGGACTACAACACACTGTGATACATTGATTGGGGATTACGGTCCGGCTGTTTTTATTTATGTTACTGATCGAAAATTAATATGCAATATCGCTTCTCGTAAATAAATTCTGTTAAATTTCACTTTATTTATACTGTAAAAAAGTGTAAAAAAGCCCGTGGTGCTGGAGTGGTTTGACCGGTGGAATACATTTTGTTGGTATCCGCATACAATTATTGATTTGGTGAAAGTGAGGTAACTTGAACCTGAGAACTTTCTTGTAGTGCCACTTGTAGACTGTGGATTTCTCTGAGCGTAAAGTCGCCAATAAGCCATGTGCTGGCATGGTAATTATGCCCATTCTTTCTCTCGAGAAAAGGCCTTTGGTTTTTTAGTGGAGTTTTATAGACTGGTCTTATTGTTTTTTAAGTGACATTTATGGGAATATTGCTGATCAAGATGTAACATGTGAATTAATTATATATTAGTCTATAAATTACTTTAGGATTTTAAACGAGATCTAAATAAAGTGTGGTCATACTGAGAATCTAATACGTTACTTCTGTGTATTAAATAAGTTTTTATAAGCGAAAGATAATGCAGACAGTTTAGCCAATATTGTCAGGTTTTTTTAAGAAAGCACCTCTAAAAGCATTACACATTCAGATGTAAGATTTTTTAATACTTTATATCTTTAATTTTTAAGTTTAAAAAGCATTTTACCTGATGTTATATGATATATACACGACTGACGATACAATGATTATCAGTTAGCAATATCCAGAAAAGAAGTTACCAGAATCTTCAAAAGGAAAAATCGCCAAAGTGGCTTTAGAATATTTGTTAACTGTAATAGTCATGATTGATTTTATACTCTAAATTCAAAGTTAAAGTTAACAAGATGATAAATGTTCGCATAATTTATTTGACCAATTTGTCAAGTCTCCTACATCGTAATGAAATGTTTAGACAAATATTATTACCTAAAATACGAACTTCCTATAACGAAGTGAATTCATTAGATACACTAATTCAATATTTATATTCAAAAACATATTTTTCAGTGAGTCTGATTTACATTCACGTCGGAAAAAGTTAAGGTTTGTTTTTGTCCACATTTTCATTTGTTTATTTTCTAGACTCAAGCGGTATTTTGTCACGGTAAGTAAGTTACGGCTAACTGATTTATGTCAACAATTTTGAACTTCTCCGTTTTTTTATGGACCTTGTTGTTGTTTCTCTGGACTTTAAATTAATGCGGATAGAGTTTTTCTAATTTAGTATTTTATTAATCTTGTCATTTTATAATATGAATACGTGGTTGGGGTTTTGTCGTGCCTGTTTTATTATTCATATTTTGTTTTTCTTTAGGTAACTACATGATAATTATTTATTATTTTAAATATAATTTGAAACCCTTCATTCCAAATTGTACTATGTGTTTTGTCTCTTCACTTTGGGTATCTACTGGTCAAAACTGCATAAAAATCCGTTCAATAGTTTTTGAGTGTATCGCGAACAGATAGGCAGACCTGGCAAACTACTTTGTTTTATAATATGTAGTGATTCATTAAAAAAAATCCAAATTGCCCAATGGCATAGATTTTTTTAGATAGGGGTGGGGGTGAAGGGGAATTGAGCTTCCGGCGCTCTCACTAACCAAACGAAATGCAACGCAACAATACAATTAAAGTCAACCTCACCTGCACGTGGTGCACCCTGCTGAATAACGAACGAGGCAATGGCAAAAGCGGGGTGGTAGGGCTTTACAGCCTGACTGGGTCGCAACCACCATGTATATGGCGAAAAGGCCCGTCATAGTGATTCGCTTCTGCGGGTCGCGTTTCGGGATCAGCCTGTGCATATCCAGCTTTTCACAGGCCGGCATGACAGCGGCGACCGGCGATGGATAGTGTGTCACTCGCTGGTCGCCATGTTTTTGGATTGTACTGTGCTTACCATCAGGCATAGTGCAGTCTTTTTAGAAGAAACTTCATTATTAACATCAGCTAGTCTTCGCATGAATAAATAAGATAGTGTTACAATTTTTCTGTGTCACTTAGTAAATTTAGCCAGCCAACTGTAATTTTATATTTAACTAACAGTGGTTACTACCTCACTTTTAATTTTAATTTACTGTGAACGCACTTACTTTAGCTTTATGCGTGTAAAGCATGACTACGGAACCCACTTCAAGACTGAGCCTTACAGCATAATAGCTCAATGACAGATATTTTCACATTTCGGCCTGGTAATGCTCAGTTATCGTCGGAAGGACTATCTGTCCTTGATCGTCAATATTACGCGCCTCACCACTATTACGTCATTTTCACTTAGCCTACTTTCTGAGCTTGTATACTAATTATTCTGCTACTAATAATCGCAACATGATGCTACATCAAAACAAACAAATATAATTTAATGCACTTTTTAATTTTTTTTCTTTTTTTATCGTAGCACAGCAAAGAGACCGCACTGTGCCTGATGTTGAGCACAGTACAATCTAAAAACAATAGCGACTACGGAGAGACACACTATCCCACGCCGGTCGTCGCGGTCAGGCCGGCCTGCGTAAAATATTATAATATAATATAATATTAGTATAGATGGAAATCGTACCATTAGCTGATTTCCGAGACTTCGTCTGCGTGTCTCTATCGTTTTGTTATATCTCAAAGAGATTATTAGGCAGAGTTTTCTACAAAAGCTCCCATCGGTTTGACTTTCTCCAATACTTCCAACAATTATCGTTATATTTCAACCGATTTACAAAAAATCTTAACAAATTATATATCAAAACCTTCCTCGTGAATCACTCTATATTTTAAACCGGATGAAAATCCGTTTAGCAGTTTTTGAGTTTATCACGAACAGACAGACAGACGCGACACGGAGGACTTTGTTTTATAAAATATAGTGATAATTACTATAGTGTGTTCTAACGTAATGTCGTAGAAAGTGTAGGAGAATAAAAAACGCAATTTAATAATGCATTTACAATGTTGACTTCATCGGAAAATTTCTATTTGAAATTCATGTAACGATATTGAACAACTGAACTCAATTAAGGGTCCAAAGTTACCAGTTTTAATGAAACGATTCTGCTCACACAATTCTATATATTTTCCTCTCAAACTAATACAGTAAACATTGTGTGGCGATCGAGTTTTTTTGTGAGACACCCAACAAAGGGAGAGTAATAAACTCGTTTCCAATATGGTGGATATAGGAAGCAGGAATAAAAGTTGGGGGTAGCTGAATATCGCGTCGGTCCGAAGCATTGTCCCGGGAGATTAGAGTGAGGTTGGGATAGTGGTGCTCGGGAAATTAATGGCTTGTTCATATTAGATTGAGTCAATTTTAGTTTCAATTTAGATTTTTAGTTAGTGCTGAAGTTTGTCTATATTTTACAATCAACGATCTTGGAGAAAATTGTGGAGTCAAATAGATTGGTAAATATGGAATCGAGAACATTTAATCTATAACTTGAATTTTTAAGCCATATCCAAGTCCCCCTATTGTTAAAGAGTAAAGCAGTTGTCATAAAAAGTTCTTTTTTTTAGAAGTAAGACATTTAAACCAACTTTAAAGTATCAACTAACAACAAAATAACGGGGAGGAAAATGAACTTCTTTGGCTTATATGTATGTATTAAATTATATATATACGAGAATGCTTATAAACTATATGCAATACGAAGTCCCGTAGTTAGTACTTAACTATACATTTACTCATATTGGTATACCACTAGACCCATACAGACATACACATATACATGCCTACCTTACATTAACATTTAGCAAATTTTTCCCTGCCATCATTCCAATAAAGTCCATAGACACAATATAACACAATGTCACAACAACGATATACACAAGAACATATTCTTCACACGTATATTTATTATTTGCTGTTATATGGATATTTCTAGGCTATCACTAATGTTGTGGAGATTTTCATAGATAAAGGTAACAACTAGGTACATATTATTTTTGCATAAAGCAACACTGGTGATAAGAACTATTATGGCGGCCATTACACATTATACCATCGTGGAGATAGGTCGCTCTAAAAATATTATATTTTAAAATTTATATTAAAAAAATTGCGATATATCACTTTGTAATGTTAATAATACATGTTTTAAAGTGCACATATATTTACTTAATAAATCATATTATTCATGTTATAATATTAAAAATAAAACCTAAAGATTTTTTTTTTTTGAAGACGTTAATCCCTGAACTACAAAGTAATATAAAAATAAACCATCGCTCCATAGTCTATTAATTAAAAAAGATTATAGGGATTCTAACAGTACGCTACGACTATTAGGAGCGGAGCATTACCACACAAAGTTTAGATAAGAAAATATGAAATGCGAGCGGACCGCGTGGCGCGACGCTGGTATTGGTCGCTACTGGAACAGAAATTTGTAGCGATTTAAAATCATCAGAAAACCTAATGCCGCTCTAGATTCATTCTCAAAGAAATCATTGCCAAATAAATAAATAACCTTGTTTCATTAATTCCTTATAGAAGCTTTTAGACAGCTTTTAGAAATATAAATTAATCAACCAATACTTTGTTTGAAAATTTAAGGCAAATTGTAAGTTCACCGTCCCGAAAGCCTTACAGTTAACTATATACTCGTCAGGACAATTATTTTTAATTGAAAAGACTCCGCCTATTCCAGGTCAAAGTTAAATTAATTAACTAATTAACTAATTAATTAACTTATTCAGACATCAATTAATTGGCTTGTGAATTAAAGATGTCATAAAACTTTCAATGGAGCTGTAAAAGCAATCGGACTTAAATTACCGAATGATTTTTGGTTGTTACTTTTATAGGCACCATACGAAAATAATTTAATTTATGTTTGCTTGATACATTCCGGAAAAATTTAAGCTAAGATATTTAGTTCGAAAAGCAACAATAAGGTAACTGTTTGGGCAAATCCACTAATGGATCTATGGAACGGCAGAACCAATTTCCAGAAGGTCTTTATAGGCTCATAGGTAATTTTTCAATCTATTATCTAGACCTTTAGTTCCCAAAGTGGTCCAGGTAGACTCTCAGGGGACACTCGACGGGGTCCTACGTTGGCGGAAAAAACGAGGATTCACAATTCGTAAGCAGGAGTCCGCGAAAATTTCTCTGTTTTCGATAGTCAGGAACTAAAACGTTGGCAGATATTCTCCTAAAATGTAGGCAGATAAAATTTTAAGATCAGCGATTGTTACTTATAAAAACTTGCATATTCCATATTCAGTACAATGTGTTGAGACTTGCAAATTGCCATAGTTAAATTTAATCTTCACATTTCTTATCAAGTTTTGGGAATATGATAGAAATTCAGGGGATCCACCGGAACCAGGTAAATTTTGAAAATTGTCTATAAGAAAAAAAGTCTGGGAACCTCTGATCTAGGCTATATATTATTTTAATTTCAATAGGACGTAAGCAGTAATTATAAAATTAATCAGAAGTAACTTAAGTATTCACGAAATGTCAATAAAAATAAATAATAAATATAACCCACAATTAGTCGAGGTAAAACAGATAGTTCCTTTGAATTAATAAAACTATTTGGATGCAAACAAAGTCGCGGGTAGCGGTTAGTAATAAAAAAAATCCTGTTACCATAATATCAAGGGACGACTGAGACCTTAGAATCCGCCTTACCATAAAGCCGTCAATTTTATTACAAAGAATCTTTTACGATCCTGAGTATTATGGCTCGGAGAATGCCTGAAACTTGGAGATAGACTGAAATTGTATCGAGGTTATAAAATACAGTCGAATGTTTTAAATTTTTGATGAGAAACGTAATGGAAAACCACGGAGATTACTTTGATTACGTCAATGGATTACTGAAGTTAGTGAGGGATGTACATAACAAAACATTGTTCTAGATATTTCTAAGGTTAGTTTACTACAAACACATAGGGAAACTTATTTTATAGATAGTTATTTTATAATTTTTGTATTTATTGCTTACGGCGCAACTAAATTAAACTACAAAATTATAAAGAACACTTTAAAACGTATAGTAATACTATTTTGTGGAAAGCAGACAATTTTTTTTATCAAAACTATACGTTCCGTTACTTTTTTTTCTACGATATAGGTGTCATATAAATTTATAGATCCATTCATATAGTACTTTATCTATTATATATTTCTTTAGATTCATCGTGATCGTTCGTTCGCGGTGCGGTTTTACCGCAGACTATCAGTACAATATTCCCAGGTTCAAGCCGAGACGGGTACAAACATTTGTTGCAAAATTCGCATAGATTTACTAATTTTAATTGGCAGTACTATCGGCTGACGGTGCAAGAAAACACGATGAGGAACCTCAGAGGTATTCATGTACTACCCTATGTAGCAAAAATATATAATTTAGAATTTCGCAGTATTTCAAATCGCGGATACCTCGTGAGCTGGCCTGGTAAGTATGTTAATATTTTTCTTCGATAAAATGCTTTTGACCCAGCAATGAGACCCTTACAGTTTGGCATTATTTCATTGGCGATGTTCAATCAAATACTCCACACGTTTGTAGTATTGTTGGCAAAACGAGAAGTAATGTAACAAGAAAAAAGAATTCTAAGTACCTATTGCCTACAACAGTCTGTGATAGAAAATAATGTCGATATTCTTACGTAAGCGAAAATGATTTCTTTTGAAAGTGGGACCATTGTTGGGCAGTAATGTGATGGAAGGAACTGATGGCATTTCAATAAGACATATCAATTTTCTTTACAAACACATTGTATTCTGTATTTCGTGGTA
The DNA here is from genome assembly GCA_015888305.1 of Antheraea pernyi. Classification (NCBI taxonomy): domain Eukaryota; kingdom Metazoa; phylum Arthropoda; class Insecta; order Lepidoptera; family Saturniidae; genus Antheraea; species Antheraea pernyi. Next base: position 1,002,553 of record MU158757.1, read on the forward strand.
AAGCTTATTTTCAGGAGAGCAAAACTTGATGTCCCTTTCAAAATCAATTCTACAATATTCTATTCACCGATACTAAAATTTTTCTTTATTAAGAATTTGGTACTTAAATAATATGAAATTAATAATATTATAAGTTACATCTAGGATACTTTTTGTCTCATAAACCGCAAGAGGTTCACCAGGATAACGGACGAAAATCAAAACTTGTAATTAATGAAATTCTTAACGGATTTTGGTAAATTTTCTTTGTGCTATATATAGCAGACAAATTAGCTAAAAATGTAAACCACATTTCATATTCCTATGCTACTTAAAAAAAAAAAACAAATACCAAAAAAAAATATCGTTGGGTTCCGAACCGACGCTTTCGTAGGTCCGTATAATGTACAGTACATTATGATTGAGCTACGGTGACATTTCTATACGTAACTATTATCAATCAGGTGTAATAGAAGTATGAAATCTAACAAGTTGGCTATATTATATTGATGTACGTGTTCGTCTCTTTGTCATGAAGCATTTTTTTTCCTTTGATTGTCAAATCATACCGATTCTAAGCAAAGTTCATTTCAATAAAACCATGTGGACAATGAAAAATATGTGTAAACGAAATTGTAACTTATATCTTGTTACATTTATTTTATTGTATACAAAATGTTTGCTGAACAAAGATGACAATTTTTTTTCCTAAAACATAAACCTAGATAATAGTTACATTGTATTATAGAACATGAATCTCAATCAGACTTCTGTCAGTACGTCTGTTGTTTCGATATTTGATAAATTTAGTTTTCTGAATATTGTTGAGTCTTGTAGTAGGCTCTAAGCGAATAGTGAACGGGCGCGAAGTTGACCGGCACAGGAGCAACCCAAGGGGTAATGGGAAGACATTTACCCGCAATATATGTAGGTCAGTTTTTATCTTAATTGGACTCGGTAGGTGATGCTCCGAACGGGTTCTAGGCCTCTTTTAAAAGAGTTTTCACATACCAACTAGGTATATGTTTGCGTAAGTTCCTGGATAGTTTGAATTCACAGTTGGTAGCAAAAGATGGCGCTACAATCGGGATTTTAGGTTTTTAAGATTTTTTGCGTTTTAAAATACAACTGAAATCGTTAATAACTGATTTGGTACAGATGAAGTTGCATGGGTCAGCTAGTACATAATAATTCAGATGATAAACGCATTTTAAAAATTGATCACAATATTTATTTAAATCATTTTGAATTGAGCCATGGACGCCGCCGTATTGGCCTTGGCAGCTCTTTCGAGCGCCTTTCACTTTACCCCTACTCCGCGGCAGGCTGTAATGCGACATGCGATAGATGAATGAAAAAAATTAATGCGATGGTAAAATCGTTGCACTTTAAAAACTCATTAAATTATCGTGACCTAATCATATTAGCGCAGTTTTAAAAAACAACCCAATTAGATAACATGAACAAATAGCTACAAAAATTGATAGACACATACTGACCTAAATCCATTAGCAAGGGTATAACAAGAAAATGTGCAAGATCGAAAACACTGGACATTGGTAGCGCCGTCCCTTCACAAATGCCCGTCGTAATGTGTGCTCTCATGAGATACACAACGGACCGTCCCAGAGGCTAAATTTAAGCCCAAATCCGACAAGGATCTGTCTAAATTCCTTTGAGATCCACTGTAGTCGAAATTTAGTTATTATCCAGCCGAATTTCAAATGTAATTTCTCACGAGTATTGATCTTGTCTTGATGGGTATTAAGTACAGCGAGCGCTCCACGATAATCTAGAGATCTAAACTGGATAATTACCTCACGATAATTTAGATCAAAGCAAAGGGTGGTTTTAAGGAATAAGATGCTCGCTTTGATTGGATTTGGGCTATCTTTCGAGGAATAGTAAACAACTCCGAAATAAACCTAAACAAAATACAACATTAATCTTATATAGAATTGCTCTTAAAGCAATCGTGTTAACACAGATACAATGTATACGATTCTCGCCCCTACTGTCCCATCTGCCAATCATTATACGAAGGTCCACACTAGATCAGGCAGGAAGAATGGATCAACCTTTTAAAACGTTTCGCTTACATCAACAGTGACAGATTTCTAAATATGCTAGCTAGTCGGCATAAATTATAGCAACAAATTCCATAAGAGCAAAAACGTTCAAAGGAATATTTGTGTTTCCTTTAGTCACTAAAAACAGAATACTATCTTAACCAATTCTTTTAATTGTCTACATAGTTTTCAGTCAAAGATCGTAAAAAAACATGTAAATGTGAACAATACAACTGGATTTAACTGATTTTTTTTCTAATATTCAATTAAATTTTAAGAATCTTAAAGTAATTTGTCGTATGCATTTGTTTTTTGGTACATATCTTTTCATACTTACGTCTGAGATCATTTGATAATGATGATAATCAGTGAAAGGAAATATTATTTCAATTTAGTGTACATTTTTAAAGTTGTTAAGTCATAGCTTTTTATAAAACGCCTTACACACCTTATACACCTTTTACAATTAAAAGTAAGTAATAGAATAAGAAATATGAACGTATACAATGATTTATTAGATAAAGATAAAATTGATAAAAGTGAATCCCAACAATATATGTTAAGTTTTTATTTCCTATTTTTACTTTTCTAATAAATAAACTACAATAGAAGGTAAGATTCAGCTTATAGGCTATCCATTTATAAATCTATGTCTGTCAAAAGAACTTATTAATTCATCGATACATATCCACCAAATCAGAGTGCTTTTAACTCTTCCTATGATCTATTGACCATTACAGTGGATATACATAATACGAATTTATTAAATTTAGAACATTAACGTTTCTATTTTCTTTACTTAAAAAGAGCTCGCTAGCTGTTGTCATAAAGACATCGGACTCCTCTAGCCATTTCGTAATTTCATTGGGCCATAAGTTAATTTCATTCTGACGTCCTAAGTCTGCACTTGAACGGAATGAGGATTGCCGCGACAAATAGTGACCCGTTGACCTCACTTTATCTCAGACAGAGGTTTTTCTACGCCCTTAAGCCGGAACAGCGGGCTTTGTTTAAGAGCAAGATAAGGTCGCTCTCTGATTTGAATTAGAAAATTGAACGGGAATTGTTCGCTGTGAGCAATTTATTTGCAAATAATACTGCGTCCAAATTTAATTTGCTTACGCTCGAATCGGTTTCTGTGTTAAATTATGTTTGTTTTTGATTCCAGGATCAGAATTAATTTCATTTTTTGTATACATTCTCTAATTTGGTCAGGTACAAAACAAAATTATTGAAAGTTAGAATTAATGACAGCATTTGTAAAATACCTTCAAACGAGAATATTTTATTCATCATAATATAACACAAAGTCCTCCACCAAGTCTGTCTGTCTGTCTGTTCGCGATAAACTCAAAAACTACTGGACGGATTTTCACGCGGTTTTCATTAATAGATATAGTGATTCAAGACAAAGGTTTAAGTATATCTTATATATTAATACGTGAAGCCAAAACTTTGTACTCCTTTTTAAGCAAATTGAGTGAACGGATGAACGAGAAATTTGGCATAATTAAAGTTTATATGGAGGAGAAGTGCAGAAAGCTATTTTTTTTATATAAAATGCATTACAAGTATATTAAATAAAATAAAATATACATTACTCACACTACTGCTAGAATTTTAGACAACATATACACACATGTAAATGGAAAAGACATTTTGACAGATCCGTCATTTTACTTTTACGTTCCAATTAATTACCTTTTCAATATTTTTAACATGAATGACGTTGCATGCCTTAAATGAAATGAACTAGTCCAATTGTAGGTTAATTTTATATTAATGTAATATGTAAATTCATAATATATATACATTAATGATTAATTGCTAAACAATTTATCTTTAGTACATTTATGGAACCACTGAAATAATTATTATTCTCTTTGGTCTTATTGGATGGCAAAATTTTTAGGTGATAGGACTTTCTTTTTTTTTTTTAACGTGGGGAAATCCCTTATGGATACGCCACCCCCCCCCCGGGGGAGAGGGTGGGTTATGTCCGACTCGCACAGACTAAAACCCCAC
>MU158757.1:1009966-1071759 GCA_015888305.1 Antheraea pernyi
CGGTTTGCGGTGCGTGACGGTGGTGAAGCCATCGTCCGCAGGAGGGTCTTGCTCCATATCGGAGCCTGAGTCGGAATCACTATCATGATCGGACGGGATCTCGAAGTTATTAGCTGCCTCAATCTTGGCATAGATCGAGGGAGCGGGCTTCGAGGAATTGGGAAAATTGACGCGACGCTTCGCAGCGTACGCGTCGTAATCGTCTACGAGACGAGGACATATGTTGGAAATGAATCCACGGAGGCTGATAAGTTCGGTCTCTAAGAGGCCAACTTCTCTATCGGAGGCCATACCGGGGCCTGAGGAGGGGAGTGGGGCGGAGGAAGACATGAAAAACCTCCCTGCCAGAGAGGCTGGGGGGCGCGCCTTAATGAATTTAACGGACTATCCCGAGTCCGGATCAAAGGGAGCTGTGGGCGATGTGCAATACCTCACAGGGGACCTAGTGCCTAGGGAGAAGCCCTACCAATTCTGACAAGTGCGGTTTAATAAAAGCTCTAACTACTAGTAGCGATGGGTCACTGGGCAATAACGTGCAGCGCGCACATCTGTCGCGCAGGTGTGCCCGGCGAGTGTCGGGCACGCCGGCAACCTACGTAGATCACGATGCGCTGTACACGTTGGGCACACACGCACGGGCGCTTAAAATACTCTGAAAAGAGCGACCAACAATTGAATTTTCGATTAAAACGTCGACACGAAGCTCTGGATATGTGACGAAGTACGCCAGCTGCATACGCCGAACATGATGTAATGCACTCGATGACCGCGACGCAACGACACGTTGTATTTGCTATATAGGGCGCGCACTGAAAACTGCGGTTTTATAAAAATAGAAACGAAAACAGCACTCGCGACTCACAGTAACACTACCTATTACACGGCAACACAATGTATCACTATACTCGCGAATATCGAATATTGCTCCGAGCGCGTCAACACGTCCGTCCCCGGCCGTGGCTGGATCGGAACTCCGAATTTACTGATTATTATCTCGGAAATGTTCTATTACAATTGTGTCAAGTTCCAGGTAAAACCTTGTTTCGTATTTGAAATACTATATTAATGCTAAGTCCAGATGACTTAGTAATTATTTGCGATCGTAAATTTTTACGAGTTGAAAACTTCAATAGCTCCTTGCGGAGAGGAAACAATTTGATAATTCGTTAATAAATTCCACACTTAAAAACTTTGGCAAGTATAAACTTTAGAACGTTTCTAATTTAATAGGGTTTGTTTTATAGGTATTTCATTTTGTTCAGGAGTACTGTTTGCTAACAATTTGAGACCTGAAAGTTATAATTTTTTCAACATTAAATTTGAAACTTGGGGCTAGCTTTCTCGTATTTTCTGAATAAAGTATTAATTAAGGTTATGGTTAGAGAGAAGTTACAATATTCTGGTTACTTAGTAATATTCTATTATATTATAGTATTCAATTTTGAAAAAATCTTAATTCGCATTGTACCTCAGGGTCATTAATCAAAAATGTTTTTTTTTTCTAATAAAGTGTGATAGATGTCCTTTAATTTTGTCCGAAAACCGGTATCTTTGGTACATATATTTATAATATTTAATTACACGATCAAAATTTTCGTTTTATTACATTTGAGCTACTGAGCTTCTACTACGAAATATATGTGAGAATGGATAACGTTAATATAAAATATAACTAATAACATGTTGCAACACTAAACCTTCAATTCGAAGTCGGATTAAAGATCGTGTATACAGTAGTTCTACTAAATAAAATTTTAAAAAAAAACCTACATGATATTGACAGTAATATTTTGAAGCAATCGTTAAAATTTTGTACACATATTATCCCTGTGGTAACCGTAACGTAATATTATTTATCTGTGTCAATTATTAGGCTATTCTACGTTACATTGAATGTTTGGCAATTGTATTGACAGTGGCGAAAAGGCTCACATGGGCAGATGCCATAATGGAAATAAAAAGATTGTAAAAGCACTACAAAAACGAATCAGAAATACATTTGCGGTAAATATTTGCACAAAGGAACACTTTATAAATGACTATTATGTCAGATCCTACAAAACTTTTGCATATTATAGCTGAAGTAACTTCAACGATAAAGGAAAATTACACACGCACGCAGTAAACAAATCTTGAAATCCCGAATCGAGTGCGTAACTATTTGAAAAGTAAAGAACGAGGTTAAACGCTTTTACAATTGGTCGCGGAACCATCAAACCTCTACGTGACTGAACCTTGTCCCGACATCGGCACTTAAACGAGTTGTCGTTGTATTATTTTATTCACACTTATTTCCCCTATAAAAAGTTAAGTCAACGATATAAAAAAAATGCCTGAATGTAGTTTTTGTTAAGACGTTACCAAAAATCACGTTATGCATAAATCTTAAGTTAGAAATGAGTGTGGAAAACACTGGCAGTATCAATTTAAAAATGTTAACTACATTAGCATAAAATCACATGATGTTTTTTCGAACATGCAGTTTGAATTCTGTGAAAATATGACAACAGTATTAGAAACTGAATGATTCTTTAAGAAAGGTGAAAATTAATACAACATCCGTTTTGTATTGAGCTTATTTTGTACACCTGAGAGAGAGCTGTATAATGTTGGTACGAATAAAAAAGTAATAAGTGACTTTTTATACTTTATTCAACCTTACTCATACAAACTCATCAAACGTCAAATAACGATGTGGTCTAGGATACTAATACAACTACCGGAAGATGCTTTTTTTTCTTTTTTTTATAGTCGCACAGCAAAATGACTGCACTATGCCTGATGGTAAGCACAGTACAATCCAAAAACAGTGGCGACCACCGAGTGACACACTATCCATCACCGGTCGCCGCTGTCTTGCTGGCCTGCAAAAAGCTGGATATGCACAGGCTGATCCCGAAACGCGACCCGCAGAAGCGAATCACTATCACTATGACGGGCTTTTTCGCCATATACATGGTGGTTGCGAGCTAGTCAGGTTGTGAAACCCTACCACCCCGCTTTCGCTATTGCCTCGTTCGTTATTCAGCAGGGTACACCACGTGCAGATGAGGTTGTCTTGGGTGTCTCAAGTCTTTTGATGTTATTCGACATCCCTTACACCCCAAAAGGTAGGTCTTGTCCAAAAGGCTTGTAGGCCGCCAACCATATTTTAGACTTTCAACTCAAAGGTGGTAGTCCATGTAGATTTATAAAACCCCACTAGCACGAAATGGTTTCATCGCGTTATTTTCTTTCGGCAAAAGCTTCCACCCTATACGCAAGGTCTCGAACCGCGATCGACGAGGTGTCAAAACACGCTAAACACAGAGCCATCGATATCTGCACAATTCCAGTTTAATACAAATCTGGTATTGTACTTATTTTTGCATTTCCAAAAGAAGCATTTATTTTTTACTGGTGTTTACTGATAACACTAAAGCTCGTCAAATAGTCAACACAATAAAAAAAGAATAAAGAAAATCGGCTTAAAAAACAAAGGAAGGAAATGTTCTTAACCGTTCCCCTATACTAGTGGTCGCCTAGTGGTCGAAATTCGACCATAATTCATCATTACATTCAATAAGACCAAAAATAATAATTATTATTACAGTGGAGGATAAATTATTTATCAATTAATTACTAATGTATATTATGATGTTACATAGTATTATATATTATTATAAAACTAACCTACAATTTGACCAGTTAATTTCAAAGAGCATGTAAGGTAGGGAATTTAAGTCATGTTAAAATATTGAATGTAGGATGAAAAAAGGTAATTGGAACGTAAGAGTAAAACGAAGGATGGCGAAACGTCAGTTTCATTTACATGCGTGTATATGTTGTGTGTTATTCAAGCAATAGTGTGTGTAATGTATATTTTAATTAATTTAACGTATTTCTAATGCATTTTATATTTTAAAAATGGCTTCATTCACTTCTCCTTCATATAAACTTTAACTATACCAAATTTCACGTTCATCCGTTCGCTTAAAAAAGGATACAAAGTTTTCGCTTCACGTGTTAATATATAGTCAGATTATTGTCGTTAGATTTTTACGAAATATTACAAAACTCTGCTTATACAACACTTTTAAGACGTTTATTCATCGGGCTACAATAAATAATAATTTAAAAAACACTACGTAATGTTTCAGGGGCTATTTAATGTTTTCAACACATGTTAGTATACGGATATAATATCATATTGTGTTATTAATTACTATTATACATTTTAAAGTATTAGTGGTCGGTCAGCGGGGAATTGTAATTAGATTATAATTAATATTTTCTTAAGTTTCATTATTTATTTAAAAAAAATTACCATGGAGTATACTAATAATGAAGATTAGCCGATGTAAAAATCAGGAAGTATGACCAATAGACGTTTATAAATAAACGATTCGACGCGAAATTGAAGGATTGTTATAATTGTTCTCATTGATTGAAATTGTGACGTACGGTGTTGTAAATTACAAAGATCTCAATTGAACCCAAATAAAAATATATTTATTCATAATCATTATATATTACGCCTTATCACCATGTTCTACCATATTAAGGCCAAAAACAGGTCGTAGAGGGCAACGTTCCAGCCGTTTAAAATAAGCAATTTATACTTAGGTGAGGTTAGCAATATTAAACTTCATTGCATAATAACTTACGTAACCCAGATTCAACTAACTCTATGTATACTAGATGAAGGAACATTATCTTATAAAAAAAAACTACACAGTAAATAGTATATGCATAAAAAAACAAAGGAAACAATTAATTACTCCACACAAGACGCCGCGTGTTTAATTACATCGTATGCTTCAAATAGATCAATAGAATGTACTATCTATAAAAATATACAAAAAAACTTTTTGATTCACAGTAAAGTAGACTGTAACCTCTGTTATTAAAGTCAAAAATTAACTGGCAGTGAACAGAGCAACGTTGATAACATACCCAGATAATTTGTCGAATAAGAGCAGGAACTGTTTAAGTAATTAAGTTTCTAAAGAGAGTATAATAACAGAATGCCTCCTTGAACGCATACGGTGAGGAACCTTTTGTATCTTATTTTGAAAAGCCTCATATGTTGGACAATTTCTTGGTAATTTTGTTACAGTCGTTCCGGATTATGATGGGATATAAAATGCGTGTTTACCACCGGGCAATTTAAAGCCAACGCTTTATCTTATTTTTTATAATTTGCTTTAATTGAATAATTGTATTATAAATAGGATGTATTTGTGTCATGGAGTAAGCTGTGCACACGTCAACATCTGTGTGGAGTTTCGTATACCAAAATGAGTGATTGAAAAAACACAGATATATATTCTTCCTCGCAATGTTTAAAATAACCAAAACAATAAGTTTACACCATTTATAAATTATCATGAAAGTACATCCATATTTTCAAATTCTATTTAAAATGACACGAAAATAAAATAATTGCTACATACAACAATTGTGTTGTTTTCAAAATGAGCTAAATCCAATTTTAGTCGTTCATATAACATAAACAGTTCTTTAAGATTACCAGTTTTTATATACCGAGTACGGTTTATATGCCATTTATAGGGTTTTTGGTATTTTTATGATTCTCATATTTTACATGTACAAAATTTGAAGATCTTGAAAAATAACGCAAAATATTAAGAAATCTAAAATTGGATTTAGCTTATTTTGAAATGGAATGGTTTAATTGTTACATCTAAATTCTTTGCTCTTAGTTACATATATCTATATATTAATACGTGAAGCCTAAATTATGTATCCCTTTTTAACGGAATTGGGCGAACGGATGAACGTGAAATTTGGCATAGTTAAAGTTTATATAGAGGAGAAAGGCAGAAAGCTATTTATTTTATATAAAATGCATTAGAAGTAAATTAAATTAATTAAAATATGCATTACTCACACTACTGCTTCAATTTTACACAACATATACACACATGTAAATAAAAATGACATTTTGACATCTGTCAATAAAGAACTGCAAAAAAGGTTGTGAAGGAGGTTGCTATGCTCGACTGTATGTATTATTTTACTCCTACGTTCCCTACCCTATTTACTACCCTACCCTACCCGTTACCCTATTTCATTCTACATTCTACAATGATATCATAACATAATGCCCTTTGACAAAAGAACCCTAATAAGTTTCAAACTTTAAAAAATCAATGAACTATGGTCGAATGTCGACCTCTAGGCGCCCACTAGTATGCATAAATGTACATACTTCTAAAATACATATATAAGTACATATTCCATATTGCTTAATAAATTACCAACAGAAATTTATATTTAGATATAACATTATTTAATCAAGTCTATTCCGGTGCCTACATAAATACCGAAAACTTCAAGAGCTCGTGAAGTTACATAAAAACAACGTAACAATAAGTACCATTTAAATACCAATAAACAATTGCTCCAACTGTGAAGCGAATCAGCAAAAACCTCCAGACAATCACAGACGAGAAACTTCGGGAAGTTTACACAAAAACCGCATAAGTTCATCCGCAACAGATGCCCGTAGCCAGAGCCAGTGGCTTCTGGTGTAAAAGCAAACGAATACAGATCTATCTATAGCGCAGAGGAACCAAAAACATATAAAATTGTGTGCACATAAAGATTTGAATCCGAGCTGTATATTTTTACAAATGCCACCCCTAAATAAACTCAGAGGGTGATAATATTAGAAACACACCCTCGTAAAAATACGTGTCGGTAATTTGTTTTACGCTTCATAAAACTCTCTTAGATAAACAATACAGATAGTATAAAAAAAGTTATAAAAGTGATTCATACGTTGCGTATACTGTAAAAGATATATTTTAAAGTAGAAAAACACGCGCGGTCACATTTACACGCAATTTACATAATATTCTTACGCAAAAAATGTAAGTAGAAAGAGGCTTGAAACCATTCTAATGCTATGGGCTCTAAATCATGATAACCACGTAACTAACCTTAGACCAGACTAGACATATGCGAAGTAATTAAATGATAAATTGCTTGATTTGGATAAGTCAACACGTATCGTGTATTAATATATGTGAACTAGAGTAAAGAAAATAGACATGATATCTGAAGTCAGATCAGATCTGTACACGTCAGGTTTATTATAAAATCTAGTTTAATAAAGTACAATATGTGATCTTTGATTGAAGAAGTCACTTTGCGGTAATCCATTATTAAATATTAAAGTGGACATGATCTTATAGACGATCTGACGATGCTCCGCGAAGGAGCGAAATACGTGTAATCGATTGTAGTCATTACACGTTAACCTGCAACTTTTTTTTTTGTCATAACTGGCAAACTAACTTATAGACACTAACAACACCAGGGGAGTTGAAAGTGTGTTGCCAGCCTGTGTTTGGGGGAAGTGGAGGAAGGGAGGGAGGGGAAAGGAGAGGAAAGGGGAGGTGGGCCTCCGGCGCTCTCACTGACCGAACGAAACGCAACAATGCAAGCACTGTTACTTCACGTCGGTTTTCTATGAGAGGATGGTATTTCCCCGGGCGAGCCGACCCATTCATGCTGAAACCAGTAATAGCTTCAGCGTGGCTCTACCACTCTTGAGCTCTACAACATATTTAATTAATTATATTTGTTTTATATTTTACAATTACATACCGAGAGTATCAACCGCAGTCAGGTTCAATCGTCAACCAAAGACGCGTTTTTAATTACTTTTTCTTGTTTCAGTTACTAATATTTCGCTTTTTCCATTACTAATTTCGGATTAAATTTTTTTAGGTTCATCTCGAGCTAATAAAATCAAACGTTTTTTTGTTGAAGTGAGACGTGGTAGCTGATCAATTCCAAGCGGAAGTGCAAACTAACGTCTACCATAATATGTAATATTTGATTTCATAAGAATAATTGTCAAAAACTTATCCTTAATAATTATATAAAAGTATCGTAGCGAAAGAAAAGTGATTGATTAAATTATGATAAACATAATTAAAATTCACAAGAATATTTAGTTAAAGATAATATAATATTTCGAGTTATTAAAAATATAAACGATTCGTGGGTGACCTGCAGATTAAAGAATTGCATCAGCGACCATCTTTACAGTGTGGAATTTTATTAACGACCTTAACATGATGATAACCCGATGATAAATCATTCGGATATCGATCGCAGTGGCTGCAATTCCAAGAATAAAAATATCGTGATCATAACTTAGTAATAGGTATTTTTTAATACTTGTCCGTCTAACTCATGTACCTTTTTAGAACCTTCACGTAGAGACTCAATTTCATTGTTAGGATTACCGTTTTACTATCCTCGACCACATTTATCTTAAATTTCATAGCTTACGTATCCCCTATAGCGATTTCCACAATGTTTTTGTTCAATATCCCTACTAAATTAAGCATAATATCCCCAAGTTTCGGACCCCAAAACAATAATAACATAGCGGGAAATATAATAATATTTTCATAGTTACACTGCAATACTATAAAACTTTATTTTTCCTCGCAACGGTAAATAATTCCGCTTTTAGGGACCATGAAATCATAAATAATAACGGAGCAATAAATTTAAAGAGATAAGCAAATTCGTAGTCGCCTTCTTTGTGTAGTATCAAGACAAAAAAAGTAAAGAATACAGATTATAATTCAGGTAGAACCTAAAAGAAGTTAAATGTTTGAAGTAATTAAAATTCTTGACATTTCGTTTTTCACCTTTTTTAATTTACGTAAATGTATCACATATCAATAGGTACCAGTCTCTATTACTTCTATCCTTGTATTCGATTTTCGTGAAAAAAATTGTAAAGTAATAAAATACATTTCAATCATTTTTAGAAATGTCTGTCTATCTGTCTGTTTGTATGAACACGCATCACTTTTAAAGTACTGGGTTCGCGATAAAACCACACCAAGTAAATTATAAAACATATCGTCAAGAACAACTTAGTCTTTGCTTTATTAAAATCGGTCCACTCTATCAAAAGTTATTGTAATTTTAATGACAACGCGGCGTAAGTACGAGAGTAAAGGAGATAAGCAAATGGACCTAATACATTCAGATGCCTTCATTAATCACTGTTTTTTAGATAAGGATGCACGCGGACATGCACGCGGACTAAGTCGCGTGCATAGCTAGTTATATATCAATTCATTATAGAACAATATGATTATAATACATTTGAAAATGTTCAATCAATCAATATTTCTATAGAAAAATCTCTTCGATAATAAGACGAGTTCAAATGTTTTACTGATGCTTCAAAATACTCAAGATAGTTCTTTCTTAGTAATTTAAATAATAGAATAAATAACAGAGAGACTAACAATTTTATTTGCATCTATTTTTCTATTATAGTTTTCATATTTTGTATTTTTATAATGGTTTATTATATCTAATATTATATTATTATTACTGTGAAGAATCTGAAACCACGAATCCTGAAAAAAAATGGCAATATAGAATGCAAAACATAATCTGGAAGAACTTTTAAGGTTAAAAGAGCCCATCAGACTTCGTAACTATATAATAATAATCATACATACAGTGGTACAACAAAATAATCCCAAGGAGGGTTGATGTCAGGCAGGCGGCCGATCGTAAAAATTAAGCCAAATCATATACCACAACATGACGAACATGTTGTACCGACCCCACTTATGTGGGATAAGGGTAAGAAGAAGAAGAAGAGACTAACAAGTTAATATGTGTAATGATATTATTCAATTATACATGGTATTTATTCGGAACACAGTTTTCGTCACAAAACATAGTTTGAGAAACTTTATCGCAACTAACTCAGCCGGGAAACCGACATTCTAGGTACGTTTTGAATATTGCAAATATCCAAAACTTTCACCTCATAGTTTAATCGATTTTAAATAGCTTACTGATTTGTTTAATTGTTGACATGCAAGTTTTTATGTTTCCCTTATATGGTATACCTGAAGATTAAACCGACCAATTTACCAAAATATACATCACTGGAATAACTATTAAACAATCGGAACACAGTTGAAAATTAAAACAATTTTGGCATCCACTTTGATAGCTGCTAAAATTGATACATAATAAGCGTTGGTTAACATGTTCAATAAAATGTAACATGTGGGGAAAGGATATTACGAAATTATTGATATTTTATGCCATACCCTTTGATCATAACTTGACCTGATCATAAGTGGCAAGATAATCGAATGTTGAACCAACATAAAACTATGAAATGGTACTGATTATTACCTGAATACATCAACAGAAACTTGATAATAAAGTTAAAACTGGAAGATATGCTGTCCAATGGTAGAAAATAATTGTTTGTGATCATTATATATCTCATCTGAGACATGTTTTAATTTGTTTACAATTTCATTTTTTACCGTTTCACAAAGACGATGTCCATTTGTCTCTATTTTATTGTAAAAGTTAATATTATTTTCGCTTTTTTTTTTTGGTATTTTATTATTTATTTTAGGTATTTCAAGTAAATATGAACAAATAAAATCAAATGTGTTTTTGTTACAGACTATGTTACCGCAGTCAATCAATTCTAGCAAATTAACATCCAAAACATATTTGAAATGAATTTCTGCAGAGTAATGCTTCTATAAAACTAAATCTTACTTGCTTAAAATTGTACTAATCACAATGAATTAATCCATTAAACAAGATATCAATACTTTAATAAGATGCAGATAAATTTATCTTGTGGCATGAGTAGAAAACCCTCATAACTTGGATCGACTTCTTAAAAAGATAATATCATAGTGGTGATAAGTTACTCTGGCAAAGACATATGGAAACAACTATGTTGCTAAGCTTCAGGAACTACATTTTATAACTAGAACCGACAGCTCGGAGCTATGAGCCATCAAAGCGATTCCATTAAAAGCGAATGCACTTAAAGCAAAACTTCGCGAAAGCCACAAGGAAGACGAACAAAAGAATTCATTAAAACCACTTTTATTACAATTGTATATATCTACAAAGTTGTAAGGGGTTAATTGATACTTCAACAAATTTAAGTACAAAGGTAAATGAGCAAATTGTAGTCTTTCAACCATAAGTCATTGGGGTGAGCTCTTCTTAAAGGTCATGCCAACAATTCTTAATTAACATATTATTAGGTATAATTTAGTAAACAAACGTAGGAATTGTACGATGAATTTCGCTTTAATCTACCATAGCACCTCTCTAACAATATTTTTACGTTTCCTAGTCCAGTAAAGCTGTGAAGGCAAGTCAAGCAAATAGCGTAGTCACTTCGAAAAAAAAATCATTGCATCAGCATCATCTTCTTACCCTTATCCTACGTAAGATCGGCACAACATATTTCCTTCTTTCGCTCTCCGCTATCAATCGTCATCTCAGTTATTCACACCTTTTACACACATAATTTTTCACTCAATCCATCCAAACCTTTTTCGCTCTTCCTCTACTCCTATATCCATCCAGTATCATACTCATTTTTTTTAAGTTACATTATTCATCTCTCCTCGTAACATGCCCGTACCATGCTAACCTGTTACTCCTCAACTTCTTTATCACTAGTGGTATTTTCAATCTTAAACTGAAAAAAATATCATTGTGCTTTAGTAAATTCACAGTACCTAAAATAATTAATTTGGAATTGAAAAAACAACGAAACAAAAAAGTGTTTGAATATAAACAAAAATATCCACACACCAAGTCGGTCTCTATCTTACCGCATGTCAACAACGCGACCCCTCACCCGACGCGGACTAGGGGAATACACAGTAACTTTATTTCATCGTTTTAGGGTTTTATTGTGGTTTATTTTATTGGAGATACGGGGTCTCGGGATGTTGTGCGATCTCGGTAACATTCAATATAACGGTTCTATAGATAACAGAGATGGGTTATAAAGATAAACTTATAGGTGATGGATGATTTTCAGATACGATAGTTTTCGGCCACTGTAATATCTATTAAATTGATTTTAGTTTCGGTTCATTCTCTGCGGTATATAATTAAAATACTATTTTTTTCTTTGTAATCCGACTACATTTAGTAATTTGATATTCATTACATTACATTTGTAGCTCCTAACAAATTATAAATAATAACTTTATTATATTTCCGCGTTTATTATGTATTTCCTATTCTTGATACCGAATATTTTTACAGAGCGATATTTCTTTTGTATTACTTTTTAATATATATTATGTCTATCTTTATAGTCTTTTAATTGAAATAACGCATGCTTTGACAGCTTTTAAAGGCCAATGTGCCTATACATTGTTCATATGTAGTGTCGATTCATGTATGATATATTGGCCAATAGCTGTCCTTTAATAAATAAATTAATAAACCTATTTATTGAAGAAATAGGAGGAAATATCATAGCATAAACATAGCATATTCATACTCCGAGCTCTATGTTTGACAAGGGTAATTAATTAATTCACTAAAGGGTAATAACCTAACATACAGGAGCTCGTAACGTTTATAGTCTTGATGCTTATATAAGTATCTAATGGAATAAAAGGAAGTGATTGGGTATTTGCTAAAAAGCGCATAGTATATAAAACTATTGTAATACTTATCCTGATATTTATATCTCCTCGCGAATCATTAAAACGGAAATTCCAGGAATTCGGTACCTTAACTCTGCCCTCCCAATACATTCTTGATAATTTAATGTATGTCCGGCAAACTTTGAAAAACTGAATTTAGTAAAAGACCGGCATAATCTAAATACTAGAAACTGTAATAAACTGGTCCCATGTTTCAGACTTAGCAAAACCAGTAATACTTTTTTAGGTAATAGTGTTAGGTTCTACAATAAAGTCCCAAAGCATGATACCGATTTGCCGGACTGTAAATTTAAGCGCCATGTCAAACGGTTTTTAGTTTCAAAAGGATATTATAGTGTGGATCAGTATGTGAATGATAGTGATGTCTGGAATTGACTCCTCTCTGTGTATCCACTAAAAGCATTGTATAATGTATTGGAAGTATATGTTTAAAAAATGTACCCGATCGAGTTTCTTGCCGGTTCTTCTCGATTACTGGGTTGTTTTCAGAACCGGTAGTAGTCTTTGACGTTCATACGTGCCTTATTAGGGCCTAAACTGAATAAAGTATTTTTAATTTTTTGATTTTGAGTATGATAAGCTACAAAAGGGATGGATGAGAGAAAATTTCATATTGTAAGCATTCATATGTTAAGATGAATGTGTGTTGTAACCATTTAGAATGGATAAAATTATGAATTAAATTATAAGCGGAAGTATGAAAATAGAACCAGTGACAAAGGTGGCTAGTAATAGTTTGGCGTATTATGGCCGGTGAAGGTATAAAAGTTATATAATAAAAATAGACTTAACTATGAAGATGTACACACATAAGAATGTAGATACAATAAGTTATGGAAGGCTTGTGTGAAGAAACTTTTGTATATAAAAGGTGTGAATACTGTATTAACAGTTAATTTTGTAGGTGGTAGAGCCACGCTGAAAATATTGCTGGTTTCAGCATGAATGGATCGGCTCGCTCGGGGTAGTACCACCCTCTCATAGAAAACCGAAGTGAAGTAACAGTGCTTGCGATGTTGCGTTTCGTTCGGTCAGTGAGAGCGCCGGAGACCCACTTCCTTTTACCCCCTTCCCGTCCCCACTCCCCCCAAATACAGGCTGGCAATGCACTTGCGACTCCCTAGTATTTTGTTTATGAACGGTGGTGATCACTTAACATCAGGTGAACCACCAGTTCGTTTGCCTCCTATGATATAAAAAAAGAAAATAATAAGATACGAGTAAAAGAGGACCTGTACTTAGGTAATATAAGAGTTAGAAAATGATATTAAGTTAACTAATAAATGGCTATTACAAGCTGATTCAGAATTGGTCGGTTTATAAGGTTTATAAAAACATTTATTTTGGCTACGTCTCAAAAAGTGTATTCTGATCCTAGCGTAACAATAAAAATGAATTGACAGCATGACATCAGCAAGTAAAACAAAATCTAGGTAAGCAAAATATTATCATTCCGATGTTAAAAAAAAAAACGAAAAGAATTTAAGGGACTAATTTATATTAGATACATAAAATAAGTATAAGATATCAAACGTTTACTTGACAAAGTGGCTATTTATCCAAAGAAGGTGTGGGTTAGATTTAATGGGTCACGGTGGACGAGAGCGTGCTTCAAGATAATTAATTTGCCCACTCGGGTAGAGTCTCACCGGTAATAGAGTTCCTTTTAAATAGCTCGAGTCGCGGATTCAACTGCCTTCATGAATTAACAGCGGCCTTAATAAGCGAATTCCGTAACGTTTCCAACGTTCCACGAAATATGGAGAATATTGGTGAAGGGGAAACAAAAATCTTTAATGTGTCAAAGATAAGGGTGAATACATTTTGTTGAGAGATTCATCACTAACAAGCCTTATCATAAAGTATTATATATGTAATGCATTTTTATATTTATGGTCATCTATACTAATATTATAAAGAGGTAAAGTTTGTGAGTTTGTGACGTTGTGATGTTGTAAGGGTAATCTCAGGAACTACTGGTCCGATTTGGAAAATTATTTCAATGCTATATAGTCATTTATCAGGGAGGGTTATAGGCTATATATCATCACGCTAAGATACATAGGAGCGGAACTGCAATGAATAATGTTGCAAAATCGGGGTATTTTTTCCTTTTCAGAGCTTCCGCTGCGTCTTAGCGCAAAATAACCATTCCATGCGTACGAAGTCGCGGGCAGAAGCTATTAACTAATTATGTTATCTATACTAATATCATAAAGAGGTAAAGTTTGCGACGTTGTAGGGGGTAATATCTGGGGAGTCGGAGAAAAAATGTTCAAACGAAAACATTTCTTACGAACGCTTGAGTTCTAGTAAAAAGTTGTAGCTTTTATTCGTGGAGACCTGTAAATGGTTTTCTGTCGTTTATTTTCCATAGTAATTCTTGTAGGTAGTGCTTTTGGTCTTCCTATAAACAAATAATGCCTATTACCGCCCAACGAAGTGGGCACGGGTCAGCTAGTAAGAGATAATATCAATATACGTTCTTACAAAATCTGTTGTAACATTAATTCGTCACATATTCTGTCGCGTCAAAAAAGAAGACTGATTATATTTTTAAATTTAAAAATTATGGAAAAGAAATTAATAATAAAGAAAAAATAAAATAAGCACAATAACCTTAAAAAACGTTTTCGAATGAACAAAAAAACATTTTTTTTATTCAATCTCGGTATTTAATAATAAACTAATGAATTTGCGGAGTTATGTAATCACAATTTAAATTGATAGCACTGTTGGTTGACTATCAAGAAAAACATCGTGAGTAGGCCTGAGCTTGTTACAATTATTTTTGTAGTACAACCGTGTTTGATGGAAAATACAATTTTTTTGATTTTTCGGTATTTGAAATTGCCAAAATAAATTAATTTAATATATTAATTTCATTAATAAAAAAACAACGGACAGTACGTACCTCTTTATATGTAATAGCAAAATCTTCTTACGAGTAATTCTATGGTTAATACGTAAACTAAATTAGTAAATTTGAAACCGATATTTCATTATTTTTATTATCGCCGTACTGCATTACTGTCTCATCATTCAATAGATGTTTTGTGTACGCCTTATTAATACAATCATTTATGGAATATTTAAACATTTCTAAGTATAGACCAATATGTCCTAGGTATATGCAGTACATATAGATAGAACAAATTGATTTCTCCCCACACAAAATATTAATGGGCCAACTTTGATTGAGCATTAAAATAAGTACGCAGGGAATGGGGAATCTCTCACCCTATCGACAGGGCACACTATAAATAATAGGAGAACATAAACATCGACTTTCTTCCACACTATAATATTGATAATAAAAATTCCTTCGGCGACCGCTCGCTAGCGTCTTAAGGCCGCGGAAACTGATCCGAGAATTTTACGCGTGATTGAAAAAAAATACAAAGTTTATTTTATCACAGTGTTATAAAAAATATTTGTTTGTCTTAATAAATATCTTAACATATATAATACGATACAAAAATTTGTTTAAACTAAAAAAATATTTTAGAATTATTAAATACATAATTATGACCAATCAATGGCGTCCCACGATTTTATCTGCATTTGTATCATTATAAGTGATAGTAATACTTTCTTTATCCATTATCTTCGTGTTACTCAAACTGTTTATGCAGCAAATGCAGAAATAGCTTTCAAATAGCACGATTTTTTTTCCAACTTACGTCACACGTATCGTTATATTTTGGCTAATTTAAACAATATATTTATCAATTATAACCTACATGTTACTCTCATGTATGAACTGTAGTAATGTATAGTTTCATCAAAATCCTTTCAGTAGCTTTTGTGTTAAAAAGTAACAATTACACGCATCCGAAGTCTCTAACTTCTTTTTTGATATATGTTGAAATAGATTTTGAAATATGGCATGATTTTATTTTTTACTAGTTGTGAGCCCCGACTTCTCACAGATATACTAAGTAAAGAAATGAGGCCAAATCTTCCCTATCCACTAGGACTATATCACTACATATTATAAAACAAAGCCCTCTGCCACGACTGACTGTCTGTTCGCGATAAACTCAAAAACTTTCAAAAACGGATTTTCATACGGTATTTACCAGTAGATAAAGTGATTCACGGGGAAGGTTTAGGTATAAATTTGTCAAGGTTTGTTTATTATTAAGGCGGGATAAAGTCCGCTGGGCCCGCTATTTATTAAATAAAGTAGCAACTGAACTTACTGAACGTCAGTATGGTGATTTTTTAACGATTTTTTTTTCTCTATGCCGTACGTTTTTCAACGATATTATATAAACCGTGGCCTGACAATTTTTTAAAATACTCTATACGTTTGACCACATTCTCATCTGAAGTTAAATAATAACGTGGTCTAAGATGGTAAATACACCAAGTTTAGAACGGACTGGCTCTCAAGTGAAGCTGCCGGAACACACCAACAGATGCTTGGCGGCTGATTTTCAACATGAGGGTGATAGCTAGCCAGACACATTTAGAAAAAACCCTAACACCATGCTATGGTTTCGTCACGATCTTGTTCTTCACCGGAATATCCGACTCAGTTGCTAGAATTCAGACCTACGTCCATCGACGCTGTATCCGAACACGTTATCATCTAAAACAGCATCGCTTCTTAATACACACATAACAAAAAAAAAAACCGAATAGGTGCAGCTGTTATAACGCCATGCGTTTACATACATTTAACAATTGATTTTTATTTATGTAAGTTGTGGTTTGATATTACAGTCATCGCTAAGTTATGACATTCATTCTTTCTTCATATTCCTTTAACAATCTCGAAGTTCTGAAACTAGGTAACAAATTCTTCGTTAAAAAATCTTCGTTATTTACTTAAGTTAAAATGACATTAAACGCTAAGTTACATTTTGATATTTTTTTTGTGATCATCATTCAATAATAATAAAAATACTAACTATACTTACTTACTAACTGTAAGATTTCACAAGCTCTCTCGAGTCTGTAAAACAGAAAAATAACCCTTTCAACCCTAGAAATACTTTTATCTATCCACCTTCGGTTGGAGCTTTGGCGACCCAGATTTCGTTTCGCTCTTATTAAATTCCAAGTTACGGCCAAAAAGGCAAGCGAAAAGATCACTAGTTGTTTAACGGATTTATAATAATGGAAACAAAAAAATACATATATTTAAAAAATAAATGGTATAAAGCAAATTCAGTATTTACGTCTCTCTGAGTAAGTGTTTAGCTCAGCTAAAGTACACAAAGGAATTTTGATACGGTCTCAACTCTATAATTTAGAGAATTTCTTTGTAAAGGATTGTATGTATAATACATGCACATTGTATCTATGGAAAGCAGAACAAAATCGATGTATTGCAATGAAGTCTTAAAAATATCTTTCGGGCACTACAGTTAATAGCTTAACCTCTATGGGGTACATCCAATTAGTTTACTACGGAATTGTACACCTTAAATTGTTAAAAAGTGTGTGCATCTACACAAGTTAATGACTTTGTTTGTAGAGTGTAGACTCTAAGCATATTGGTATCTAAAAAATATCGTATATTTTTATTAACATTTACTAACAAAATTAGATGTAATCTCCAGTAATTGATTAAATGATTTACAGAAATATCCACAATGTCATACGACTATCTCCAAATAATAACCCAGAGTAACCATTATTATCTCTTATTACATTTTTTTTTTTTCTGCAGACTCTCGGTCCGCACCATTTTTTTGGTAAAGTTTTATTTAATATGTTAAAAATCGTATTTGTGAGCATCTATTGGGTAGTTTTTTTTTGTTATATATGTATATATATTTATTTAACTGTTATTGACGTTATTGCCTTTATGGCGGTTTCATTCCGGTCCCCTATCGCCATCTTTAAGTTATAATCCACAATATGCCGCTTATTACATATTACTAAAAATACTGTATTAATAGCGAAGTTATTCTATTCAATATAGTGTCGAATTAAACATGTTACTTTGAGCATTTAACTTACATTAAAACTGGCCTGCACAGCATAAATTTTCAATGAATATATCACAAACTTGATATTACGCGCAACATAACAAAATGGGTTTGTGTCATGGAGACTTACGAAGTTTCTTTGCTTTTGGAGTCATGTTTATGTCAAAGTACCAAGAAATGGATCGGATAGTATTTATATCCAATCATTTAGACACTTATGTCATCAGATTGTAGTGTGCTGACGTTGCGTATCGTATGTTCCTTGTATTCGTACTCGTAATTCATGGACTAAGGGCATGCTGTATGAGTCCGTTATAAAACGGTAACCATCTAGTAAATGGTGAATAGTGAATCTGCCACATCTCATGACGATCCTGCCACGCCGGGCATGGTAATGGATATCATGTTGGCATGATCAACATTTTATTATAAAAAAAAATAAGGCACGGAAAACAATAAAGACATGGGAAAAACTTAGTCAAAGAATGTGGTGATAGCGCATATATATGAAAACAAAAAGTGTGTGTGTACTTATGAACACGCGTTTGAAGTTATACTTCTTAGGCGTAACAAAATAAAAAATATTTTCAAATATTTTATCTTTCGCCTTATTCTACATTTGTAGAAAAAACGACACTAACAATAGAAAAAAGGAATTTAATACATTGAAAGTTTTAATACAAAGAAATACAAACAACAAATACAAAGAAACAAAATTTTGACTATAACTAACTTCAGGGTGTCGATTTTTCGTAAGATGTGCGCGCGCATCTTAAAAATTTACTCTCATCATTTTTCCCTAACGCGCCAAAAGAAGTATAACTTAAATAAAAAAGCCTCATATTTCTTACAAAGTAATAACAGTGCATGAACAAAAATCTTAACTGTGCTAAACTTACTTTATTTTGTATTTATTTATTTGTCTTTTTTGTTTGCAAGAACCTCTCTTCCAGTAAAAGCCTCCTCTAGTGATGGATATATAGAATTAATTTGAGCGTTAAATTTTTTCGATGGGCGCACTGTTAAAAATATACGAGAGAAAGGTGAACGCACCAATACCACTCGAAACTATACTAACATTTTACGGGCATCATAAAAGCAATGGCGCAGAACTACGAATTGCACCATTTTATTGGCAAACTATATGATGCAGTATTTCAAGTTGAGAATGCAAGTGTTGGAAAAGTTTACTTAACTGCAGTCGGTTGTGACTTCGGAAGTTACTACTAGCTAGGCGGAATTATAGGATAAAGCTATATATTTTTCATAATTGAACCATCGAATGTCGTATAAATAGATTGGATCTAGGCATAGAAAAAAAAATTAAATGTAAATGTATAGGAGTGAAATTTAATTATGCGATCATTGCTATTTTCAGGTTACGAGTGAATACTTGCTACAAAATTGTATTTTTTGAGGTGAAGAATTCTTTAGGCGCGTTGAGCACTTTTATGGGTGAACAACAAACATGGAACTAGCGTCATCGTCACCGAATGGTTTCCATGGGCTATATATATACTGTTTTATTGTAGTCCGGTGAAGCTGTGAAGACCCTGCCAGGCCAATAGCGTAGTCAGTTCGAGAAAAAAAAAAACTGTTTTATTATCAGGTCGGAACAACGTCCGCCGGGCCCACTAGTTTTAAATAATTCAGACTATAATTAATTTCAAAATACACAGTTATTCCATTGTTTTGAGTTTTCACTTCTCTCGGCAGTCTATATGACTGCTTAGATTATTTTCTTTAATAGCATAAGTGAATGTGTAATTTGTATAATAGTTCATGTGGACAACAATGGACATTCATGTGGATGTTTTACCAAAATATCATGAACTTATCACTCCTTCTTTGGTAAAAGAATAATAAATCATTGTGTTATTAGCTACTCTAATTGCTTTCGTACATAAAACGAATTTCTTCACCACACAAGTAGCAAACATACCTAAACCATCTTGTATTTGCCTATAGAAACTACTAATTGTATGTATGATAATATAGAAATACTAACGGGCACGTTGGACGTTGTCCTGGTTTGATAATAAAAAAAATCATAAAATTCAACCGCAGCGTCACCGACCGGAACTAATTGTGAGCCTAAACCATTCTTGAATCCATCTGAACATGCAAAAACCATTTCATCAGAATCTGTCCAACCGTTTAGGAGGAGTACAGTCATATATACACCAACAGAAGAATTATATCTATAAAGATCTAAATAATGTAAGTTGATAAACAATTTCATCAAAACTTACAATGAAATAAATACAATTTACTGTTATTCAGTAACAATAACTTGTTCTGTGAAAGGTTTCGTAGAAGTCCCGAGAAAACACAAAAGGGTAAATCCTCTCGAAATAAGCATTGTTAATTCAATATTAAAGCAATACACAATAACAAATATTTACGTTATATTCATGTAATAACAATTGCTTTAGCTATAAAAACTGATATAAAAGTTTTGATACAATTTAACGGAACGATACGCACGAGAATACCATAAATAAATTGAACCGTTTACAATTTTATATTTTAGACTAAAAATACAATCTAAATATAATTATAAAATAGCTATTAAAAGATAAAAAAAGACAATACTGTAATTCGTATTATTAGTAAGTAGCTGTGTCCGCGACTCCGTTCTCGTGGAATCTAATGTAAAAAAAAACAATGACTGATATAATCATCTGCATATATTAGGTTCATTTACGTATCTACTTTTATCTCATACTTAAGTCGCGTCGTCATTGAAATTACAATAACTTCTGAGAGAGTGAACCGATTTTAATGAAACGATGACTAAATATTACTCGAGGACATGGTTTTTGATTTTCTTGGTGAAGTTTTATTGCAAACGCAGTATTTTAGCAGCGATGCGTATACAAACAAACAGACAGACAGACATTTCTAAAAATGTTTGAAATGTACTTTATCACTTATTACAAGACACCTGCGACATTTTTATAAAAATCGAAAAAGTACAGACATGTTATATTTAAATTCTTATTATATATATAGATGAATCAAATAATGCAACATTGAATCGAATAGTTTTATTGCAAACTCTAACATGCAGTAATTCAAGCATTGAATACAAGTGTTGGAAAAGTTCAGTAAACTGCATTCAGTGTAGAAGTGGCTTTGGAAGTTGTCCGACCAAGTTGCAAGGTGATTGGCGAGTTTTAGAAAGTACAAAGTTTTACTTAATTGGTGTTTAAGTGGGAATTAAGTTTTATTCATTCATTTGAGAAACGTTTGGAAGATAACTTTATATTATGTATATATTATATACCTTTATTAACTTTAGATTAGCATGCCACGCGAACTTATCAAATTAATGTGACTTATACTGTACAGTTAAACAAGATTTCTCCCTTCATTAACTCATTCATCAACTGTCTAATCAAAATAATGAATATCAAATAGGCACTGTCATTTGTCATCCTCCATGAAGGTTTAACATCTCAGTAAAATTAGCCTGATCAATTATGTATAAAATGATTACAGTAAAATCTTCCGCTTTATTCCCCTTATGCTAACGAAACTTGTCGCGCTAAAAACTCACCTCAATGTTAATTCCGATAAAGGTGCAAAATAACGTTTGCACATCTTTGTAATTTCCTTAATAACTCGAAATTAACGTTTCCGAATTCCTTTGATGTGTGTAAAAACCGCAGACTCTAATCTATCGTAACGCAGCCCGATAGTTCGTAACGCATGATGATAATGTCTTCCCACACTAAATTTATTATGACCATAGAGGAAAACTTTGTGGCGATACACGCAGGTATGGGAGTAGCGTCATACGATAATAAGAACTATGCAGAAGTGAATAATGCAGAATATAAGTTGCAACATGAAGATAAAAAGATAGAGATTGGTATAAGATTCGATGGAAATTGTATTAGATTCGGTACTACAAGATCTTGTTAAACTAGAGCAACAAAGAAAGCTTTCACGTTACGATTCCAGTTTCACAGATATACTCCTATTAACTGGAGAAGACTGAAGTATCTCGGGGTAAAGAACTTTACAATCCACTAAAGATTCCTTGGACGTCGAAGTGCTATCAAAAGTATAATGTTTGCTGTACGTGATCCATTAAGGAGGGTAAATAGCGAGTTTTAGATCTCCTACACGTGACGGCTCCAAGTTGGAATGTCGTGAAATTTTATAATAGCACTTTCAAAGATGTTATGGAAATTAGACTAATCTATGTAGTCGGAGAGATGTAGTCAAAAGCTATAGACGGTGACTAAAACTTGGGAGTTGATAATGATAAATAACAAACAGATGTATGGTCTAGTTGAGGATAATCGCTGTGACCATAACCAGTATTAAGACGTATCTAAAAAAATTAGATTCCCTTCAAGGAAGCTATGTATCATACAAGGTATAATACAACAAGGTATACAAGTATTTACACTCTCAAAAACCAGCAAAGTCGCTCGGATAACACTATAGAGTGTTTTCTGATGTTCATCTACCTAGGTACCGCTCTCAAAGTTAAACAATCGGTTGCCAAACATCTATTTGTGTGTTTGAATAATAACTCCCTTTCTTGGCTCATACGACGTTTACTTCAACTCAATCATTACTTCACTAAGATTGACGTAAAACGTTGGTCCAATAAAAAAATCAATAAGAATGACAATATTACACACGAGTGGGTATGCTCAACGCTAGCAGCGTAAGATTAGGCGTTACAGCAATCATTGAAACGGGCCTAAATCCAGTAGTGAGCGTATTTTGAGTGAACGGATGGATGTTACACATGATTAAATAAGTGTAAAAGAAACATAGCCCGTACTACTTTAATGAAACACCTGACTAATGCACATGTATAGATATATTGCATGCAGATGCAGAACTTAAACTTATATGTTATAGTACTCTGTAAAGTAATATCGTATTCTTGATCAATCAAAGAATTCATTAGTATTGTTGTTGATGAATTTGTATTGGTACTACAGGCAATGACTTCAGAATACTTTCGATTGATTTTATTGGATTAAACATTGTATAAACATAATTGTTCGCTATATTCCTTTGTTATATTTATTATATCAACCAGATATTGTACTCCATTAACAATAGCAAATATCTAGTTAATCTGTCGCAAAGCCACAAAAAAAATAATAGCAGAAGCAAGTATTGATCGATGGTTTCACGCATTGCATTCCAGCACCTATATATTTCAGTCAACTTCATTCTGGAATATTACTTCGGGATGGAGTAATGTGGATGTTTTTCGATTGAAACAATTTATCCCAACGCGTGGAGTTATCGGAGCATGAAGATGTAATATCGTAAATCGAAATGCCGTTTTGCTTTTGAATATTGTGGAAATACGGATAACATACATTTTTATGGATCACGTTGTTTCGAAAGTTGTACTTCAGAGGCCACTATGCTGGATGGCTTTATAAATATGCCTATGATCTAAAAACACTAGTTTTTCTTTGACAATGAATCTTCTAGTAGATTATTACTGCCATTCTCGAGTAGCTAATGTTATTACAAGTTTCTTGCGATCATTTCAACGTTCTAACACGATGGTTGCTCTCTTGCTCCGTGGTATTATTTTCCATCCACTTCAGTTGTGCATAGTAACCAAACTATATTACGTAAAATGCCACCAATGTTACAAAATATAGAGCCAAACAGCACAAGATTATGAATAAAATATAAAAGCCACTACAGTACAAACTAAGATCCGTCCAAAAACTGCAAAAGAATACTTCTTATTATTTATATTAAACTTAAAAAGACATTTTCCAATAATTATAAATATTTCTTCATTTTTATTTATAAATTCTTAGTATATTCTTTGTCGTTCTTATTATGTGTTTCGTTCTAAAAGGCTCTCTTTTAGAACCATTTTGATTAAATCAATTCGTCGACTACTGCTTCTTACGTAATTGAAAATGATTTTAGTATACTTTGTATTGATGTGAGATAATCCCAAGATAATTCAATCTAATCGTCTTTGACCAAGTAATTAGTTAAATATATAGATTTTAGTTTTTTGTGTGCGAACGACTCTAACGTACAAGTAACACGTATTAGTTTAGTTAGTAATTTCACTGAAAACAATACTATTTAAAATCTAACTTTGATTCAATAAGTTTCAAGATCGGAAATTACCTTTCCAAAACTTTCGAAATATATGTATTATATTTCAGTGAAGATTAAGATATTACTTGAACTTTGAACAGAAGATCACTCTCTGAATTTAAATGTCGCATTAATTAAACATTGTCTGCAGGTGTCACTTTATGATTATTGTAATATTAAATATAACTAGCGGGCCCGGGAGACGCTGTTCCACCCTAACTATAAAAAAACCCTT
Source organism: Antheraea pernyi (assembly GCA_015888305.1). Classification (NCBI taxonomy): domain Eukaryota; kingdom Metazoa; phylum Arthropoda; class Insecta; order Lepidoptera; family Saturniidae; genus Antheraea; species Antheraea pernyi. The sequence goes on from MU158757.1 coordinate 1,034,779, forward strand.
GGCAAATTATATACTAAAACCTTCCTCATGAATCACTTTATCCAGTGGTAAAACCGCATGGGAATCCGTTCAGTAGTTTCTGAGTTTATCGCGAACGGACAGACAGACAGACGCGACAGGGGACTTTGTTTTATACTATGTAATAATGATAATGATATATGAGTTACTCAAATTAGTACATCAGATGAAGTATGCAAATAGAACCAGCGACAAAGAAATTGAGGAGTAATAGGTTTAGCATCTTATGGGAATGGCATGACGAGATATAAAAGTGACATGACTTTTAAATCTCCTCGTGACATGGTCATACGATATAACCAGAAGAGTGTTAAGTATGAAGATGGATATATATAGGAGTAGAGGAAGACCGAATAAGATATGGATTGAGCGAAGAAGGATAACTGACTGATGAGAGCGGAAAAGAAAAATATATTGTGCATATCCTACTTAGAGTAAACCAAGAAAATGATGATGTAAATTAAGAATTTATATAAAATTCTAAGAATTAATAATTCCTTAATATTTCTTCTCTATTTTCTTGAACGTCCTTAGGACTTAGTTTCACAATAAATAAACGAACAAAAGTTCTCATAAAATATACTAAGATTTGTGTAGAATGTTGTAATAACTCTCAGATACTGTTATTTCTCCACTTCGGCTTCATCGTTACCATAAAGGAATGAAAGTTTAAACTTGAAGATGTGCTTGGCATCTGAAAGGTGTCTGTCTTAGTTAATCCAAACATTGAATACTGAATAGTTGTAAAGTTAGAAACTTTGAAGTTCTTATTAATTATCAGATATCATCTGCAGATGTCTGTTGTTTTACGGATCAAAACTTCTCAACGTCCTAGATACTCTAGGTTCTATTGTTTGTTAAGCAAACTTAGAACAATAATTGTTTGCTTACTATTCGTACTATAATAAATTAATAACAATGTTTATTCGAGATTTATTTAATTGTGTAAATTATTCATAGTATTTCTTTTACTAATTTATATATTATTCATTTATATTTTCGTATAAAATATTTATTCAAACCTATGAACGACAAAAGCGATTGAATTTTAAATGCTTGTAGATGGTGCAAAACGAAATGGTAGAATATATATTTGAAAACTTCCATCCACTATATTGTGAAAAAAAATAGATAGGCATGGTTACAATACTAGTTTAATTAAAAATACATGAGATATGAACATATTGTTTAAAGTCCTATACGAATCTATAAAGAATAAACTATCGTTTAAAAATCTTGCATTGTAAAAGAAGCATAATCGTGTGATTAATGCCAGCTTTGTATTGAACCAGTATTGTGGAAAAAAAACCAGAAAGAAATAATAGTAAGTATAAAAACCAAAAAGTGTTTTTTTTTTATTGTAGCAATTCAAAATGACTGCACTGTGCCTGATGGTAAGCACAGTACAATCCAAAAACAACGGCGACTACCGAGTGACACACTATTCATCGCCGGTCGCCGCTGTCATGGCGGCCTGCGAAAACCTGGATATGCACAGACTGATCCCGAAACGCGACCCGCAGAAGCGAATCACTAAGACGGGCTTTTTCGCCATATGCATGGTGGTTGCAACCCGTTCATGCTGTAAAACCCTACCACCCCGCTTTCGCCATTGCCTCGTTTGTTATTCAGCAGGGTGCATCACATGCAGGTGAGGTTGGCTTTGGTGTCTCAAGTCTTATGATGTTATTCGACACCCCTTACACCCCAAAAGTGTTTCTCGAGTACTATTAAACAAGCGTATAAATTTATCAAATATGTTTTTAAGCCTTAAAATATTAAAATAATGGCAAACATATATTGAGTAATTAATAAGGATAGGCCGCGACGCGTTCCCAGCACCGTAATAGTACTCGATCAGCAGTTTTTAAGTATTCGTTCGTAACAAAATTGTACAATTTATTTTAGTGTTTCATCTACACTATGCTACCGCAATGCAAAACTAGTATTCTATTAACTTCCCATTTCCAGAAACAACAATCTTTTTTTTTTATATTGGCACTATATTATAGTATAACTAAATATTAGGATAAGATAATAAGATTTTGCTTATATTACAATGCTAGCTTACCAGACTTTATCTATGGAATGTTATTATATCACAGTCTTGCTTTGAAATCTACTTGAAGAACATTTTCCAACTTCTAAAATAACATTTGGCGTGGGTGAACCACCTAAAACATCATCCAACTAATGTCACGGAATGAATAATGCATCGGTTCCGAACTATGGTAAAGTTGTCAAAACATGCGCTCTACCCTCGATACGTCACTAGAAACACATTACAGCGAGCCCTTCCCATACGTGTCTCAACGTTTGAAGTATTATGATCTACAGGCTTTGACATTATGCTGCCGTGAAAAAGGCATACGTAACCGTATGTTTTCTTACTTATATATTTCGTTTGCAAGAAACATCTTCAAATAAGATGTGCTAGTTCAAGAGTTAAATAATTGAATAAGCACACGTGGTATTTGAACAGTCAACATCATTCTAAGGATGCTCGCTGAAGAAGCTAAGCATGCGTAATCGATACTAATCATTACACGTTTCGTTTGCAACTTAGTTTAATTAATTTCAACCTTTATTCTATACAGCTTAATTAAATTCGAAATCAAAATATTTTATTCAATTTAGGCACTAATAAGACGCTTATGAACGTCAAAACTACCTCCGGTTAGGAAAACAACCCAGTCATCGAGTAGAACAGGCGAGAAGCTCGATCGGGTTTATCTTTGTGACATATATATATTTATTAAAATACATTAACGTTACAATTGTTTTTAGTGAATGCGCCGAGAGAGGTGTCAATTCCAGACATCACCATCGATCACATATAGATCCACTCCATTATCCTTTTGACAAAAAACCCGCTTGACATGGCGCTTAAACTAACAGTCCGGCAAATCGGTAATATGCTTTGCGTCTGAAATATGGGACGACCAGTTTGTCATAGTTTCTAGTATTTAGATAATGCCAAGGCTTCAAATGTCTTTATGTTGTCTCAGTTACAAATATTTCGCATTGTTTTGATTCTTTTATTACTAGTTTCAGATTTGACTTGTTCAGGTACACGTCGAACAAATAAAATCAAACGTTTTTTATTGCAATGAGATGTGGCAGAAATCAATTAATTCTAGGCGGAAGTGTAAAGTAACATCCAATGAACTAACTGAATTGTTATTTTTTCGTTGGCTTTATCTAAACTCTTCACCATATTAGAATTTTTAAATATATCTTTAGAGAATAAGTTAACTGTATGTTTACGTCTCAGGTTGTTTCTAATTCTCGCATTCTCCTTGTACACTTTGTGAGTATATTTTAACCACACGCCTCACGTATCGGAATTAACGAAGCTTTTCTGTTATGTGTACATTATGTTGTGTGTTCCATATTATATACATGGGTTGTAATGTCTCAAGTTAGTGATATTTAGCTCTTGGTTAATAGCTTTAGAAATTTTATGCTATAATCCACCATCTCAGCTGTATGGTTAAGAATATAGAACTGCAGTCTTCTCGGTATTTCAAATTACCCCAATAACCAAAATGTCAAGTGAATTGGAAAATCATGCCATCTAAGACCTACCTCGGAGTGAGCTGTCTAACCGTTACAGTAATATGAAATTATATGAATGTATGGTATCTATTACGGCATAAATTGGTTGAGTACTCCATTTTTTTACATATTGTATACTAGCTTCTGCCCACGACTTCGACCGCGAATAGTTACTTAGGGCTAGTTAACACGCAGCGGAAGCTCTCAAAAATGGGAAAAAACGATTTTGAAGCATTCTTCATTGGTGCTCAACTCTTATTGGTCTTAGCGTGATGATATTCCTCGATAAATTAGCTATCTAAGACTGAAAGAATTCTTTAAATCGGACCAGTAGGTCGTGAGATTAGCGCGTTTAACCAAACAAACAAACCCTCCAGCTTTATAATATTAGTATAGATTACTATGTTTGAAAAAAAAAGAAATATATTTTATTACTTCCTAGCTGTGCCCGCGACTTCGTCCGCGTGGAACCTTATGTAAAAAACAATGATCAATAAAGTCATCTGAATGTACGAAGTCCATTTACTTATTTACTTTTCTCTCGTACTTACGCCGTGTCTTCATTAAAATTTAAATATCTTTTGATAGAGTTGACCGATTTTAATTAAATAAAAACTAAGTTATTCTCGAAGAAATACTTTATGATTTCTTGCTGGTGGTTTTACTGTGCACCTAGTACTTTAGCAGTGATGCGTGTTCATATAAACAGACAGATATATTGGTAGACATTTCTAAAAATGATTGTAATGTATTTTATTGCTTATTCCTAGACACTTGCAGTATTTTTTTTACGAAAAACAAAAAAGTCCATACACATTAGATTTACATTCTTATTATATATATAGAAGATAATCTATATGTATAGAAGATAAGTAAAAATTGAAGATGACCGGTCTCTTGCCTGTCACTTGCACTCAGACTCACTCGCATTCCGATTCACTCTTTGGCACTACACGTATACCAGCGCGGCACGAGAATCAGTGTTTTAATATTTGCGGTATCCCTTATTTGGGAAGCTGGTGCTTGGTGTCTACCCCGATTATAAAGCAAGATTTAACATTAATTTTAAAGCTTCCACCCAATTTAAATACATTCCACTGCCTAGGTTAGATACCCCGGCCTGTGTTGCCGTGGTGGTTGCCACCTCAGTATCATCATTTAAATATATACAAATGCAGAGGAACCCACGGTCAATCGCTAACGAAAAAGGAATATACAACTTTCAATTCAACATTACGAATCCATTCAAAGTACTTTATTAATTTGAGACCTATACAGAGGACTTATTAACCAAATTTGTACGGTATAAGGTTATCATCTGACCTTCAATTGATGATTTCATTTCAAACACTCTTAATTGCTTTAGATGTTGATTTCACTGGGAATTCTAATTCTGTGATCGCTGCTTTTGTGAATTGTATACCGAAAATTGTATGCCAAATTGAATTGAATACATATTCATGTCGTGTGTAACGAATAAAAATAATACGGTCAATTCTTATGTTTTAACTAATAGTAGGTGGACAGTGTGTTTATTTATTTATTATACTTTGTAAGACGATCTTCATATCGTATAAAAATATTATAATAATAACTGTTATCCGCTATTCATCTGCGAGGAATTCAGCAAAAAAAAATTGTTCTGTAAAGAAGTCCGATCGCGTTTCTGCGTAGCTTATTATATTTATGCAACGTCCTATTTTTTTTTTAAATTATATTTGGTTCATGTAACATCAGCTATCGGCCAATGAAAGTTTCGTCCAAATCGGACTCTCGGTTCAACGATTTCAGAGATATCCCAGGAACAAACAGACGGACAACGATATTTATAATTGGTTTTCTGTTATAAGAACCGTATATACTATTATATCCATTTAGTAAAAAGTTAAAATTTTGACATTACAAATAGCTACTTTAATTTTATACATTTCTATAGATTAATATCAAACTCACACGGAATGAATAGCGTAAAGGATATAATGAATGGATATGATGCATGCAGCATGAAGACAAAGCCATAGGCTAAAGATAGTGCACCTGCTACTCGAATTTATCTTAAATTTTGTAACCAATTACAGGCAGACATTAATAAATTTGATAGCAAAAAAGAAGAACAAACGGTAATTCCGAATAAAAAGTTTTTATTCACCGGAAAGCTTTACGAGTTCACGTAACTTACTACAAAAATACTCTGTGTTTTACGTATTTTGAATTATTTACAAGGTCTTTTTTCTGAGAATCTCTCGTAAATATGTTCGTGCCGCGTATTAAGATGGTTATCACTCAGATGGTTATCACACTAGAAGATATAAAGAAAATGAATAAAATTTATTCAAACATATTCGCGTTCTTTTAAAATATAATTTTGTATTGATTATTTAATCTTAAAAAGGTTAAGATGACATACAAGCCATGTTAAATAATTCAGTTTTCTTATAACTTTGTAATATTTGAGATGAACTTTCTTAACGCTGCGTATAGTAGGAGTTAACTTGTAGAAATCATCACGTAAGGAAAAAGCATTATGGTCTCTACATGAAACTTTCTCTCTCTTTCTATTATATACGAATGTGCGTGCGAGTATAGAAATTCAAGCAACAAGCACACTGCCGGATTTATAACCTCAGTACTCAACGTATGGAAATTTCCTATAATTATTAAAACCTATTATTATTTAACATTTCTTTGTATAATTTATAATTCACTATTTTATATATAATTTTGAATAAATGTAGATTCTGGCTAAACTGCTATTTTTTAGTTTGATTTTGGACTTTACGTTAAGGGTACCTACTCGTTCCTGACACTATCCTGTAAAAACTGTTTACACAGACATTTGGTAAGAAAAATATATTTTTGAATTAATTTCGTATATTTTCGCGGCATATAGAATACATTTCTAATATAATAAACAACACAGATGAAGTCGCGGGTGTTAGCTAGTTGATTATATTTTCAAACCAAAATTGTATAAATCCTTGACTTTTCTTAACAAGGCAAGTGCAAGACAATACATTGAAGATATAATAAAATAGCATAATGGAATCTCCAAGTTTATTTAGAGAGAATCTCATTTCAGAGATCACTCGATGCATTCCAAACAATTGTAAATTCCAAGACCAGCACGTTTTGGAATGAAAATCTTTTTCGACGTTAAAACTTTTTCCATTTACCTGTTCAAACTAAAAAGATTTTATCTTTTATATATAAGATCAAAATTTAAACTAGTTATACATTATTTACGTTTGAAATAGATAGTAAATTAATTTTGTATGATTTTTAACGAAAATCCAATCGGAGAAACGAGTTTTTAAACAAACAAATATACAGCAATTGACATCAATCTTAGACATATAATAACAATGTAAATCTAACATGTCTGTACTATTTAGATTTTTGTAAAGAAATTGTTGCCGGGGTGTAGGAATGCGTAGTAAAATATGTTTCAATCACTTTTAGAAATGACTGTCTATTTGTCTGTCTGTATGTTTGTGTGAACACACACCTCTACTAAAGTACTGCCTTCATTCTCGAACCTTTTCGTTTTTGTTTCATTAAAATCGGTTCACTCTATCAAAAGTTATTGTAATTTTAATGACGACGCGACTTAAATATATACTAATATTATAAAGAGGTAACGTTTGTGATGTTGTGAGTTTGTGACGTTGTGGCGTTGTAAGGGGTAATCTCAGGAACTACTGGTCCAAATTGAATAATTCTTTCAGTGTTATATAGCTCATTCATCAAGAATGGTTATAGGCTATATATCATCACGCTAAGGCCAATAGGAGCGGAGCACAGATGAAGAATGTTTCAAAATCGAGATGTTTTTTTCTTTTTGAGAGTTTCTGCTGTGTGTCAGTATTAGCCCTGAGTAGTAACTATTACTATGCGGACGAAGTCCCGGGTAGGGGCTATAATCTATATACTAATATTATAAAGACGTAAAGTTTGTGAGTTTGTGACGTAACTACTAAACCGATTTTGAAAATTTGTTTACCAATATAAAGCCACGTTATTTATGAGCGTATCATATCATCATCATCACATATCATCACGCTAAGGCCAATAGGAGCGGAGCAACATTGAAAAATGTTTTAAAATCGGGGTATCTTTTCTTTTGAGAGCTTCCGCTGCGTCTTAGCCCAAAATAACTACTCCACGCGTGCGAAGTCGCGGGCAGAAGCTATTAACTAATTATATTATCTATATTCTATACTAATATTATAAAGAGGTAAAGTTTGTGAGGTTGTAGGGTGTAATATCTGGGGAGTGGGAGAAAAATGGTCAAACGAAAATGTTTCTTTCGAACGCTGCCTTAATTATGAGATGTTCTAGAGAAAAATTGTAGCTTGACAATGGCTATTACCGCCCAACGAAGTGGGCACGGGTCGGCTAGTAGGAGAAAAAATAGATAAGTAAATGGACTTAATAGTCACTTTTTTTTACTAAGATTCCACGCGGACGAAGTCGCGTGCACATCTAGTTGTTGGTAAAAACAAAGACCAAAAATAGAAAAAAGCAAAGGAAGGCGTTTTACGAACCCCCGCTATAATACTAAAAACATCTCGGAGTTTACAAACAACCTCTATAAAATACATGCAACGTAAAGTAGAAACATGATAAAACTAGTTCCATGCTTTATTCAGCTCAATAACATGTGGGGAATCGTAAGAGAGCAGACAGACGAAGTAGCACGCAGCTAAAGTCGCACAGGATGCGGCAACGTAGACTACAATTTTTTTTTAGAATACGAACTTAGGTATGCCTAAAAATATAAATGTATTCACTTTTTCCTAGACTCTTATACGAAATATTAGCGGTAATAGATTCTTTCTTTGTCATATCACACATAAAGTTATCTCACTTCAAATATCATCACACTAACTGGCACAAATGGTAAAAAGCACAACAAAAATACCACATTCAGGTTCAACCTATGGAGTCATTTATAAAGAAATAAGCTATGTTTCCAAAATTTGTGTAAGTATTTCGCTTACCAAAATGTCTCCTCTGTCACGGTTAGTAATAAGAGATCATTTAAACACTATTATGGCAAGTAACATAATTCATGTATAAAGAATATCCCATCGTTATACGTTATATGTACCATCGAACATAACACAATGAATATTTCATATTGCACAAAAATAATCCGTATGGACCGGACACTCTATATACCTGAGTATGTCTATATATGTATATATATATGTGTGTGTGTATGTATATTGGTACATTGACGTTGTATGTATGTATTCATCTATTTATGTATACTATTCAGTACACTATGTATTTTCAGTTAATGTTAAATTAATTTCATTCCTATATTTTTTACTTTATTTATTTTTTCATTTCTTTTATATTGGCACTGCCTACGATAACTTTCATTCGTGATAACAAAACCGCTTGTTAGCTGCAAGAAAATGCCTTGTGGCATTAAGCTCACCAGTGTACAAACTAAGTGCAATAAAGTATTCATTCATTCACATCATAATCTAAAGATAATTCAAATATCTATTTATTGTCTTATAAAATACAGTTCAAGAAAGAAGACAATACCAATTTACCAACTATAGCTAAATTACACAAATCATATCATTATTAACTGAGAGAAAACAAAGCTAATCCAGCGAAACAACAATAGTTGAGTTCCGCGCACTGTGCCACTTCCCGTTTCCATTTAAACAGAATCGCCTCACGACGTTTCCCGTTCTTGGCTCGAGCCGAGAGGGTGGTTTAATAAAGCGAATGTCGCCGGTCTGCACGACAGCGGCGGCGGGGAACGTTCTAATTTTGAAAACCGAGCGTACTTGAGTTGTTAGCGATGCGGCTTTTAGATTATTAACTCTTCTAGTTTTTGTTTAGCGTTGATGGTTTACCTTGAGACAATGATTTCTTGAAAATTGAAGATTAGTATAATTTTGATTTATTGTTAAAAGAATTCAATTGAGCATGTGGATACCGATTCTAAGCTTATATATTTGAGAGATACCTTTATATAAAAAAATTACCTTGTCATTTTTTAATTTATCATTATTATCTATACATATAAATACAATTTAAGTGTCTCTTTTTCTAATGTCAAACCAACAAATTGTTATCAAATAAATATAAAAGTATATACGACAATAATAATAAAAAAAACATATCTTTCAATTTTTTTTTAACTGGTTTCCTGCTAATCTCTAAAACGAATAGACTTATTTTTACGACTAGTAGATAGTTGATGTTATAAGGGGTAATTTAGGCTACTTATATTTTAGAAGAAAAAAATGGTTCCACGCAAATATGATAAAATAAAGAAACAATGTCCAGCGCTCGCGAGCCCAATGCATACGTTTACACTGAATTTTTTTGTTAATTACAACATAAAATTACAGTGTTAATCATTACGATCACAGATATGAATGACATTTATAAGGATAACTATGTTGTAATTTGTTTAAATACAAAAGGAAAAAACGATCTAATTCTAATTACATACTATACAGATAGTAATCAAAAGTAATGTATCGTGTACAACCTCTCACAGTTATATTTCATCTTTAAGTAAAGAGTGCTTGTATGGTCCGAATATATAAAAATATATATCGATGTTGTTATTTATGCATGATTTTTTTTATAGTTTAGCAGGCATACGAACAGGTGGGTCACTCGATGTTAAGTGATCACCACCGTCCATAGACACTAGCAACACCAGGAGAGTCGCAAGTGCGTTGCCTGCCTGTATTGGGGTGGGGGGAGCGGGAGGTGGGCCTCCGGCGCTCTCACTGACCGAACGAAACGCAACGATGCAAGCATTGTTACTCCACGTCGGTGTTTCTGTGGGTCGAGTGGTACTACCACTCGTACTAAGTACCACAAGTACTAAGAATAAGAAAATGTCTTTATTGCTGGATAACATCAAAACAACAAGATGAACATATACACAGCTTATTAGAATATCCAACAAAGGCCCCTCCATTCAGCAAAGTGCTGCAGCACAACTGGGTGGTACTGCAGCACTGATTTTCTATTCCCTAAGTACTGTACGAACGTGTAGTCGGTGTATTGACAATAAATATAACATGCAAACAGCTAATAACAACAAAAAGTAAACATCGAAAAAAAAAAGATACAAAAATTACAAATATGCCTGAAAACCAGTAATAGCTTCAGAGTGGCTCTACCACCTACGAAATGAAATTGAAATTTCTTTATATAATTTAGCCATGTGTATTAAAGGGCTATTATATAGGGTGTTAAGTGTTGTAGTTGGAATGGAAAAACGTGACGATTACGTAACGTTTGAATTACATGAATTAGGATGGTAACTAAGACGCAAGTAAAGCTAGTATGCTATGAAACGTTACAGCCTGATCTGTAGATATAATTCGTAGTGGAAACGAACGAAAGCATCCTGCTGCGCCATACAAACCATTGTGCATGACAACAAAAGAGTTTAATAACAGCCAGGACCGCATTATTGGAAAACCTGAAACGCAATATCCAACGCATCGTTGTCGCTTCAACAACGGTACAATATTTATATTACAAATAACTACAATGTTGAGATCGGTGTCAACCAACCGTGCACGACCTGGGACACGCTTAACTTTTGTCGAAGGCCTTGTCCGGTCGTAGTCTGGTAAAGAGGCAAAACTTACGTCAAGGCCTACCTGATTTTTTTTTATTTTTCTCTATGTCTATCCCACTTCCTTAATCAGATTATGATAGGCTGTAATCACCTAAGTAGAGTCGGCACTACATGTTTTCCTTTTCCATTCTCCCCTGTCAGATGCAATCTCAGTATTCATACCTTTTATACACATATTATTTTTCACACAATCCATTCATACCTTTTTTGGCCTTCTTCTACTCCTGTATTCGTCCACCTTCATACTATCTTTTATAGTTCCATGGTATCCATCTCTCCTCATAACATGTCCGTACCATGCTAATCTATTACTTGTTAACTTCTCTGTCACTGGTGCTATTTTCAAACTTCCTCTGATATACTCATTCTTCATCTTATCCATTCTAGTTAGAACACATGTTCATGTTAACATTCGATTAACAGATTGTGATTATCTATATAAATAAAAATCATTATCAAATGCGCATGCTTTGTTCGTTATATAACATTATAATAATTTATTTCGGCAATACATTTTATGAAACTTCTTACGCGGGGTTTTTTTTTAATTCTAATCGGCAACCTTTTTGTGTGACGAAAAGTGGTGGGGTTAACACTGTGTCGAGTAGAGTGTTGAAGACACCGTTTCTCGTCCGACCACCGAAGTTTAGCAACGTCGGGTGCGGTTCAGTACTTGGATAGGTGGTTGCCTGGGAATACCGCGTGACGTTGGCTTTTTGTTTTTTTTTCATTAAAATGTTTCCTTGTTATAAGATCCACACTCGGTCTATCTGGTAATACTACTTACACCAAAGTTAGTTATAATAACTGTCTTCTATCAGAGTGTTTAAGGCGACGAAATTATTTGAATAGCTCTTCAGTTCACTCAAATCTAACTACAACTTCAGTCAACCCGTTGGATTCGATGCCGGTATCAACATATTTAGCAACGCTTCCAAATACTTATACATAATTACAAATGGCTTTACCCTTATGAATATTAAACAGAGCTAAACACGAGAAAGAAAAAATAAATTTAACAATTTACTGCGACATAATGCCCGCATATATCATTTTAATATGGCATAATATCATTAAATACCTGTTCTAAATTGCTATGGTACTATTAACTCGTAGTCCGGTGAAGCTGTACAGGCCTCCAAAAAGGCCAATAGCGTAGTTGGAGAAAAAAAATACTATTTAACTCAGTATTTAGGTTTATGTTTTTTTCATAAGTACAGTTAACATGTTCCATGCCAAGCCATTATTGTCTGACATGTCCTTCAGGTCATTTGATATTTTGACGAAAATAGATTTAATATTATACAATATTACATTACAACATCATACATAACAGGGCATATGTAATTCTTTCGTTTTCAATAGTTATCGAAACGTGTACCACCAGTGGTACACGTGGCCTAAAGATCAAGTTTTATGTGTACCACCGGTGGTGCGTCAGACTGGCAGCCTGCGTTCATCTAATATTGTATATGTTTGATTGTTGTGTTTTGTTTATTTTTTAAATATGGACAACGCAGCGAGCAGTTATCCCGTAGTTCTGTAAAGATTTTTTCTAAGTCTTGTTTATAGCTGATACATAGCCTGAATTTATTATTTTGAAGCTATTATTTAGACATTTCTACTATTGTTTTCTTGTAACGAGTCCATTCGCTAGAGTTCATATGACGCCAATAAATGTCATAATAAAATAACCTTGCTAAGGATAACGATTCCTCCAAGGTTCAAGTCACAACGACCTTTGTACAGTACGTTAGAACGATGGTGTCTGTCGCTGACAACAGACGATTTTTTTACGACGGATCTTCAAGTTTATGATTCACTAGCTGTGCCCGCGACTCCGTCCGTGTGGAACCTAATACTAAAAAAAACAGCGAAAATCATCTGAATGCATAAGATACCATGGACTTACCATTTACTTATATATTTTACTCTCGTACTTAAATCGCGTCGTCATTAAAATTACAATAACTTTTGATAGAGTGAACCGAATTTTATTAAATAAAGACTAAACGTTACTCGAGGATTATGCTTTATGATTTTCTTTAGCAGTGATGTATGTTCAAAGAAAGAGATATATAGATGTTGCTCATAACGTTGTTAATCTTAAACTTGTTATGTGTTGTTAGGCCTATTTATTGAAATTGTTATGTGATGGAAATGTCTTGATTAAACCAACATGGTAACTGCATATTCGAAATGAGAATTAAGTAACTATTGATTTTTTTATAAACAAATATAAATCAAACGAAGACGCGGGCGGCAGTTAGTGAAGTATATGACAAATGGGCACGCGTGATGTCACAAATTGCTCTCGGTTGCCGCTCGAGGATATCGATTTCCATTGGTGTAGGGTGACGAATACAAAGGCTGGGATCACTTGAAATGTTTTGCCGCTAAAGGCTACCTCTGAAGTCAAGTTTGTATTTCACGTTTACTAGAATATTCTATACATAAAGGTGAATTGATACTGGTTCTTATTTATACTTATATATATATATATATTTTTATAACTTTTTTATTACGGATTTTTTTTTAAGACTTTATTGTCTTTATGGCGGTTTCATTTTGGTTCTTTATCGCCATCTTTAGGTTATAATCCACAATATGCCATGCCGGAGCGTCCATGGCCCGATGGATGAACCTACTAACTGCGTCATCAGTCACGTCGGTATAGTAGAGACAGGTGTAGGTGTGTCTGGATATTGCCACTATAGCATGCATCCTTCTGCCCTTTGTTTGCAGGATCACCACCGATTTGAAGGACAATCCCTGGGATTCGTGGACTGTCAGAACGCGCGATCCTTCCCCTACCCCGTAGCCTTCGCTTATCAGGGCTTTTTTCTCTTCTTGTGTGTGTACCAGGAAGAGAGTGTCGGAGGTGTGTGAGGATATTTGTTCGCCCTGATAGCCCTTGATGCTCAGATATCTCACTATCGGTTTCGGTGAGTATATACCGTCGTATATTTGACTCAGTGCATAGGCTACATCCATCGGGTTCCTGTATGTACAAGTATTTATACTGTTTGAATTTATTATAGCAAAGTAATAACACAACGTATTATTGCTAAGCAAAGAATTACAAATACAGAAGTAACTTCTGCACGCGGCTTTGCTCGTGTTAATATAGATTTTATATATCCCATAGGAACACTACCTTTTTCTGCACGAAAGCACCGTACGGCCTTTTCTGTACTCGAAACAACACGTATGTAAAATTTAATAATGATCGGTTGAGTACTTAAGGTGTGAAAGCGTATCAAATAAACATGACTTAGTTGATAGCGTGTTCGGATACAGCGTCGATGGACGTAGGTTAAAATCCTTGCAACAGAGTCGGAGCTTCCAGTGAAGGAAAACATTATGATAACATGGTGGTATGGTTATTTCTAAGTCTGCCTGACTAGCTACCACCCTCAAATTGAAAATCTGTCGCCAAGCACATGTTGGAGTGTTCCAGCAGATGCACCCCAGAGCCCCCTCTAGATTTTGCGCGTTTACCATCTTAGATCACGTTGTCATTTAAGATCGGATGAGATTGTGGACAAACATTAAACCCTATAAAACAATAAACAAACAAACACACTTTCGTGTTTATAATATTAGTTATAATGACAATCGTCGGCCGATGTGAAAGAGATAGTATTACTAGTGTTTGTCTTCTAAAAGCTCCAGGAGTCGATACAATATACTTTCTTCTATCAGCTGTCATCGCAGTATTCACATTTTTTTAAATAGATCAATTTGGGATGTAAGTGGTGTCGAATAACATCGAAGACGTGAGACATCCAAGCCAACCTCACCTGCACGTGGTGCACCGTGCTGAATAACGAACGACGCAATGGCGAAAGCGGGGTGATAGGGTTTTACAGCCTGACTGGGTCGCTACCACCATGTATATGGCGAAAAAGCCCGTCATAGTGATTCGCTTCTGCGGGTCGCGTTTCAGGATCAGCCTGTGCATATCCGGCCTTTCGCAGGCCGGCGTGACAGCGGCGACCGGCGATGGATACTGTGTCACTCGGTGGTCGCCATTGTTTTTGGATTGTACTGTGCTTACTATTAGCCATAGTCATTTTGCTGTGCTACAATAAAAAAAATATATAATACAAACTATCCATAAATTATGTACCTATTAGTAATGTATACTTTCACTTCTATATCAATTCGCTTTCATAATGAACACAAAAAACCCTTTAACAATGATATCTCATACGATTTTAGTTATGCTTAATACATCTATTATAAATAAAGATATCATATATTACGATTATACAAAGTAAAGAAAAACAAAGCGTAGTAACAACGGAAGGACAAGATATTAGAGACAACATATGTGCAGGAAATAAAAACCATGTACCACGGATTTCGCTGAGACGGGAAAAAACATATATCTTTCTTACTATTTCTGTCTGTTACGGTCGGTTGAATGCATTCATCATAATTTAAGTAAACGGAATAACATAGTGTGTACGTATAAAGTTGTTTGGCAAAACTGCGGACTCGGTTGCTGAACTATGAAATATTGTAACACACGATTATGATACATTCTACATTCGTATTTATAACAGTTTCCTATGCCAATTTACATTCAAAAAGATCGTAGCTCTATTTTTATGCGATTTCGCATTTGTTTTCGCATTAGTTGGAATTCCTTAACGTATATACACCAGTACCAAACAGTTTTTTATTTACTTTTTCTATCTGATCAGCTAGTTGACTCCAACTATTTCTATTGATCTATCATCACACCAACGCGTAATTATGGTAGGCAGAAAAGCCGTAACCCTACTTTTATCCGACTTCGCATTTTTTTTCGCATCAATTAGAATTCCTTGACGTTTCTACACCAGTTCCGACTATATCTTATTTTCTCTGCTTTACTTTTTCCATTTTATCAGCTGTTTAATCTTACGTACATACATTATTAATAATGAGAATATGGGTTTGTTTGTTTGTAATATAATACTTTCACGCTAGTACTCAACCCATCCACATAACATTTTGCATACCCGCTGAGATGTCCAAAAAAGGACATACTGTATCTTCATCCACAAAAAAATACAGTTCCGTAGGAAGAGATCAAATTTACATTACAAACGAGTTAAGTCGCGAGTAAAAGCTAATTAATAATATTCAATACTCATCCAAAAGAACTCATATTATCAAAACAACATTTTAGTATCATCTTTAATCCAGTCTATGTTTGGTAAACCATTATGCGATAAAGGCAAATCTCATACAATATCGTAAAATCCAGAATAACTCATTTGAATGGCAATGGATATAGCCAAAAAGGACACGCGGCACCAACTTTACAATCAAAGATTAACTGTCGAAATGTTATGATTGACTCTAATTGTTTTGAAATAACAACATTCTATACTTTAGCTGATAGAGTCAAGAGACCCTGATGATAAATGATTAGTATAGACAATTTCACCATGCGGAGTAGCTCCGTACAATTTGCCAATTATTAAAGACTAAGTTGGAAAAATTCTGTATCTTAATTGTGCCCTCCCCATACTTCCTTGATAATTTAATACAAATCACAAGCTAATTGTAGTAAAAGACTGGTATAATTTGAATACTAGAAACAATCACAAATTGGCTATTCCACCTTGGATTTGTAGCTACATCGATCGACGCGGAATCTGAGCATGCTATCACTGATCGTTTCTGTTTATTCATGATTGTATGTTTATTAAAACACAGTAAATTAATTAATAAGTCTAATAGAAAACATTACAGTACAAAATGCTAACAACACTCAACAATACCATTCGGAAAAGTACCAAAGTAGTGTTACCACTATAATCATTTTTTTTTGTTAGTCTTTTTTTTTTTATAATAGGAGGCAAACGAACAGACGGGTCGCCCGATGGTAAGTGATCACCGCCGTCCATAGACACCAGCAACACCAGGGGAGTCACAAGTGCGTTGCCAGCCTTTTATAGAAATATACGCTCGTTTCTTAAAGGTTTGCATTTCATAATTGTTTGGAAATACCGCCGCCGGGAGTCGATTCCACAAGGTCGAAGTACGAGGCAGAAACGACCTTGAAAACCTGACCGTGGAAGACCTCCACTCATCCAGGTGGTGTAGATGAAAAAAGTTTTTAGTTTAGGTTGCTAAACTCACAATTTTCAAAACTAAACTTCAGTAGAGAGAGTCGTTGTCAAGAAGGTAACAAAAACTATACATTTCTTTCGTAACGTTTATAATATTTCTATTAATTTTATATACCATTTTATTTTTACTAGTGGGGTCACCTAGAGGTCGAAATTCGACCATAATTAATTTTACATTCAATAAGACCAAAAATAATAATGATTATTTCAGTGAAATATAAATTATTTATCCATTAATTATTAATGTATATTATGAATTATATATTATACTATTATTATATTAACCTACAATTTGACCCGTTTATTGCAAAGGGTATGTCACGAATGGAACGTAAGTTATGTTAAAAATATTGAATGTAGGATGAAAAAAGATTATTGGAACGTAAGAGTAAAATGACGGATTGCGAACGCCTTATTCATTTACATGCGTGTATATGTTGTGTGACATTGAAGCAGTAGTGTAGGTAATGTATATTTTAATTAATTTAATGTGTTTTTAATGCATTTTATATAAGAAAAATAGCTTTGTGCACTTCTCTTCCATATAAACTTTAACTATGCCAAATTTAACGTTCATCCATTCTCGCAAATCGCTTAAAAATGGATACAAAGTTTTCGCGTTTAGATTTATTATTACATACACGGGCCTTCAACTAATTCTAATTAACTTCGAATATTCCATGAACTTCAAAACGATTGAATCTTTAATTCTATACATGTAAAACATATAAGCAAACTAGAATGCCATATGACCGAACGCTTAAAGCACAACCAAGCGTTGTCTGATATAGAAGATTTTATACTATTCATCTCACAATAACTCGCCACAAGATTACGCTGTAGCATATGAACTTCAGTACTGTCGAACAGCTCGTCACGAACATTGGTACGCGTAGATTATAACAAAAAAAACTATCGCAAATAATAAAAAAACACACTTTGGGGATCGGTACATAAAATTAAATAAAAGTGTAACTGTTACCGGGCGTAATGTATGAAACAGAATTAAAATAATATCATAGGAAAAATAGCAAAATTCATCATAAGAATATTTATTACTAGCTGTGCCCGCGATACTGTCCGCGTGTACTTAATGTAAAAAAAAACGCGACTAATAAAATCATCAGAATGCACTTATCTACTTTTCTCTCGTTCTTAAATCGCGTCGTCATTAAAACTACAATAACATTTGATAGAGTGAACCGATTAAAAAAAAAACAAACAATAAATGTCGCTCGGGAATATGCTTTATGGGGTTTTATCGTGAATGCAGTACTTTAACAGTGATGCGTGTTTAAACAAGACAGCAGATAGACAGACTGACATTTCTAACAATGATTGAAATTAGTTATTCCAAGACATCTGTAACAATTTTTTTCACAAAATTTGTTATATGTATAGATGTTCAAAGGACAACGACTACAAATATCAATATATAGATGCGTTAACGTTGAAAGATGTGAGAATTGTATCTATAAACTCAAACAAAAGGTCGTTGACGAAAAAGGCGCGCCTAGACACAGTCGAATATAAATCGTGGTTCAAGTTTACAGAGCAAGTACGTGGTTAAAGTTTTTCAGTGAAATTGAATTGTAAACAAAAGACGTCGATAAATATAACTTTTGAAAACCTTAGAATGTCGATCGTAATTAAAGATATGCCAATGATTATCGAATAGTAATAAAGCATTGGATTAATGATTAAGAATAACTTTATTGGCAATAATTCTTTTACAATTTAACTATTTCTTGGAAATAAAAAAAAACAGTTAATCTACTAGATTTGATACATGATTTCGCTCGCGGTAATAGAATTGATCTATCCGTAGAAAATAGTACTTTTTTCTGGACAAAAGCATCCTCTACGCTTTTCTTTACTCATGACAATGATATGTATGCAAAAATTCATATTCATGGATTCAGTTACTAAGGTGACAAAACGTAACAAATAATCACATACGCATGTAGAATATTATTTAGAATGATTTAACGTACGTTTAAGTCGTATCACTAATATAAACATACACTATGGTGCTTCCGCGTATCGCGTCACACAATGGAAGAGTACATCGGTATACCAATGTGAAGGTACTCGAATATTCAAGTGCTCTGCGTGAAATGGAGCGAAAATGAAAATGGAAGTAAAATGTTAGATTTTAAAAACTTTCTCAGCTGTACCGTTATTCTTAAGGTGCGTGTGGCTATTTAAAATATTTCGAAAATTTCATTTTTTTTTGTTTTACTATTGGTTACCAATCTTCTAATTGATTATTACTGCCATTGTCGAGTAAGTAATAATATTACAAGATTTTTGCGATCATTTCATTGAACTAACACTATGGTGGTCGTCTTGTTAGAACTTTCCATCAAGTTTTTGTGGCTAGTCAGAATCCATGCTCCGTGGTATTATTTCCGATCCACTTCACGATAACTGAACTATATTACGTAAAACATCACCGATATTATTCGCAGTCCGGTGAAGCTGTTAAGACCTTGCTTGGTCAATAGCGTAGTCAGTTCGAAAAAAAAACACCGATATTTTAAAATATAGAGCCAAATAACACAAGATTATGAATAACCCCTCCAAAAATCCAATTTCATAACTAAGTATACTTGTTAATTAACCCCTCGAATGATTTTTAAGACCCAGATCACGAAATAGCGGAGCATGTTTTCATTTTCACATACTAAATTGTAAATTTCATGATTTAGTAAAAAAAAAGTTCGTATAAATGAAGAAGTAATTTAAAAATACATTTTACATAATAATCATGATATTACAATACACAAATTGATATTTTTTTAACAGATCAGGTTTTTTTAAGCTAATGCTGCCAAGAGTCTATTGACCTGTGCCTCATGAGGTCTGTATAGGAAATGAATTTAGGAGGACTGTATCCACCACTCACCCGCACTAGGAGATCCTCTTCTTCGGGGTACCCCGGCTTGGTTCGTGGCTTAGATCGCTGGTTTGTTAATAGTAGGACACAAAGTTTACACTGGCACTTGGTTTCTTTTAATAGTTTGTTAGATATCTGTACCGGTTTTGCAATGTTTATATTTACTTTATCGTTTAAAAGGAATGTATCTGTCCACTACTTTTCGTGAACGCACCTTTAAAAACGTTCGCAAGTGCTGCCCTCTAAGGCAAAACAGTTTACCTTTGAATCTAGCAACATACAAAACCGCTCTGAGTTATCTGCGCTAATAAACATTGCAAAACCGGTACAGATATCTAACAAACTATTAAAAGAAACCAAGTGCCAGTGTAAACTTTGTGTCCTACTATTAACAAACCAGCGATCTAAGCCACGAACCAAGCCGGGGTACCCCGAAGAAGAGGATCTCCTAGTGCGGGTGAGTGGTGGATACAGTCCTCCTAAATTCATTTCCTACACAAGAATAATAACTTGGCACTCCTAAGGTAAGAAAAGCATCGTGTGTCAGTCAAGTGTGACCATAATGCTCACGCAATCAAACTTGGGACACTAATAAAACTTATTAACCCAATTCATATAGAACTAAAATCATCGAACAATCGAAAATATACATCCTTACACTTCACTATAAGCGCTAAGCAGCAATGGTATAATTATAATTTAAAACTCTATGGGACAGTTGGATTTTAATTTAAATAAGACTAGACTCTCGATGAACATTAAGAGCATGATGGGAACGAATCTAGATGTAAATGTACAATGTACAATGTAAATGTAAATGTAGAATGTAAATGTAACGTGTCTGTACTTTTTGGATTTTTGTATAAAATATTGTTGCAGGTGTCTTGGAATAAGTAACCAAATACATTTCAATCATTTTTAGAAATGTCTATCTGTATGTATGAACTCGCATCAATACTAAAGTACTACGTTAACGAGAAAACCTCACCAAAAAAATCTTTTTATTTATGTCATAGCAGGCAAACGAACAGGTGGATCACCGGATGTTAAGTGATCACCACCGTCCATAGAGACTAACAGCAACGTGAGTCGAAAGTGCGTTGCCAGCCTGTGTTTGGGGATAAAGGAGGCAGAGGAGAGATGTGGATAAATCTGGTACTAATTCTAAATGCACTGCCTTCGTTGACATGCATACAAAGACGCATACATAACATTTGTATTTATTCGCGTTGCGATATTTACTTGATTTTAGAAAGAAATGTCCTGCGAAATCTACACCTACATGTAGGAATGGCCTGAGAGCTCGCACTCTTGCGGCGGGAAGTGGAGCCATAGGTATAGCCATAGGTGGCTGCGGAGCAAATGGCCGAGTGCGAAAACAACGAATGCAGCGGCGTGTGTACATTCGGACCGCATCGCGGGCAGATATTATCCAGTACTTTTGAGATAAAAGAAATTGCAATGTCTGCGGACCTACGTGCAGATATAATCTATGATAATAGTCTATAAGTAACGTCGTGAAGAAATGTTTTTTAGGTAGAATGATCTGATGCTTGGCCTCGTAAGAAATTTGAGCATGTTGAATCCTACCGCCGACCCTGATAAGTCCGGCTTCATCAAGAAAGGGTTTCAGCTTTTGGAGTTTGTTTGAGCAGAAATCGTTATCCTTCAAACGGGAAATGTCGTCCGCAAACTGATTTTGCTGCACGAGGCTGATAACTCGATTTAAAACGAATTTGGTTTCAGGGACGGTGATGCAAGAGGAAGAATAAGATTTTATCTTACAGCATCTATGGTAGAATCGAAAGATTATGGAAACAACGCGTAGTAATTTTGGTAATGATGAAAATCGCTCTAAAAATTGTAAGTCAGGTATGACTTGTTTTGATATAAAAACGTATTTCCGTCGTTCTTCATTTGTTTGTAAATCTGCGTTGGAAATAGGCCAGTCAGATTGGGCCTGCTTCAGCCAGGAAGGCCCATTAAACCACATCTCATGGTCTAAGTTCGATGGCAGTTCACCTCTGGATGCTGGATCCGCAGGATTGTGCTCGGAACGGACGTGACGCCAGTGTGCGGCAGGCACACGACTCGTGGTCTCCGTGACACGGTTAGATACAAAAGTACGCCATTCATGCGAAGATGAGCGTAGCCATGCAAGTGTGACCGTAGAGTCACTCCAAGCATACACATTTTCAATGGACAGAAGGTTAGCATAGGTAACAAGTATTTTGTTTATTAGTTTTGATAAAAGAAAAGCGGCGCATAGCTCTAAGCGTGGTAAAGTTATGCGCTTCAAAGGTGCAACCTTTGTTTTAGCAAGGAGAAGATAAACATGAACCGTGTCTTGAGCATCAATGACACGTAGATACACACAAGCAGCATATGCCTTTTCGGAAGCGTCTGAGAAGCCATGTATTTGTATGTCGCTATTGTGATTAGGAAGCACGTGACGTGGCAAAGAGATAGATTGAAGTAAAGGAAGTTCAGATATAAACCTTGACCAGAGATCACAAACACCTTGGGGAGGAGCTTCATCCCAACCCGTGCCTGAAATCCATAGAAGTTGAATCAAATGCTTAGCAAATAATATGATAGGGCTAAGGAATCCCAAAGGGTCGTAAATTTTTGAAATCTCTGAAAGCATTATACGTTTCGTGCATTTCTGGGGATGAGAATCCACCTGATAAGAAAATGAATCTAGCTTTGGATTCCATTTGAGACCTAGAACCTTGACTGAATTATCAGTGTCGAGCGCTGAAAGAATCAGAGCGTCATCCGGATTAGAATTGTCACTGCTAATGGCTGACAAGAAATCAGGGCAATTGCTTGTCCACTTACGGAGTTCGAACGTTCCTGCCTTGCAAGCGGCAGTGAGCTCACGTTGCACCACAAGTGCGTCTTCAATATTTTCAGCTCCTGACACGATGTCATCTACGAATACTTCATTCAACAGCACTTGCGAAGCGATTGGATAAGATGCGGATTCGTCCATTGCCAACTGACGAAGCGTACGAAGTGCTAGGAAAGGTGCTGCAGCAACACCGAAAGTCACGGTACAAAGTCGGTACTCCTGTATAGGATCGTTAGGAGAATATCTCCACAGAATTCGTTGGAAATCCCGGTCTTCAGGTCTTACTTCGATAAAACGGTACATCATTTTGATATCAGCTGTAAAAACTATCTTGTGTAGTCGGAATTTTAAAAGAACGTCATCTATGTTTTGGTGCAGTTTTTGACCAATTAATAAGTTGTCGTTTAGTGAACGACCGTTACTAGTCTTGCAGGAAGCGTCAAAGACTATTCGGACTTTTGTAGTAGCCGAAGATTTTTTCACCACACAGTGGTGAGGTATAAAGTAGGGAAACTTGTCACCATGCGAAGCCTCACTGACAGGTTCCATATGTCCCAAGCTTTCGTATTCTTGAAGACACTTAGCATACTCCTCTCGCAAGGCAGGGTCGCGCGAAAACCTTTGCTCGAGCTTTTGCAAGCGATAAAGTGCTATGTGACGTGATTCGCCGAGAGGAGGTGCCTGTTCCAAGAACGGAAGGGAGACAATATATTTTCCATTGTCACCTCGCTTGTGAGTATTGACATATATTGATTCACAGAGAGCTTCTTCCTTTGTGACAGGCTTGATATCAGATAAATAATATGCCAGCACAAACCCTAAAGTCCTTGATAATTTAAGATAATCCGGCTCGAAGGACCAACAAATGTATAGGAAATGAATTTAGGAGGACTGTATCCACCACTCACCCGCACTAGGAGATCCTCTTCTTCGGGGTACCCCGGCTTGGTTCGTGGCTTAGATCGCTGGTTTGTTAATAGTAGGACACAAAGTTTACACTGGCACTTGGTTTCTTTTAATAGTTTGTTAGATATCTGTACCGGTTTTGCAATGTTTATTAGCGCAGATAACTCAGAGCGGTTTTGTATGTTGCTAGATTCAAAGGTAAACTGTTTTGCTTTAGAGGGCAGCACTTGCGAACGTTTTTAAAGGTGCGTTCACGAAAAGTAGTGGACAGATACATTGCTTTTAAACGATAAAGTAAATATGAAAATAAAAGATTTGTGCTAACATATAAATTACTACAGATAACAAAAGTACGGAACAAGGTCTATATTCGATTGTAAGCAGCTTAAACTTTTATGGTTTTGTACAATTCAGGAGTTAAGAAAGATAAATGTAAGTAATAATGTGTTTAAAGTAATTATTAATCACGATTTATATTACGAACGCGTTAAAAATCTATAGAACAAAGTTCTCACGTTATAAAGCTCGATCATGGGAATAGATACGCGGTTTACTATTTGATTTATATTAGAACGATTTTTTAACACGCGTAGTGAATGCTTCCGTGTGAAGGAGACCTAATGATTGATAATTATCATATATCATGAGGGTATCGTTTGTTAATGTGTTTGTTCTTTGTAGAATTTCCCCACTTAAAAACTTAGCCCTGCTGCCATTCTATAGTATCCAAGATATTGTCGTACACTGAAAACTGAGGCTCATTTGCAAGAATTCGTGCTTATGTTGATCGAAGCAATATCAGAGAATATTAACGCAATATCTATTTTGCTATAGCTTAAAGCAATGATGGCTCAATTGATAGCCTGTTTGAATCCTAGCAACTGAGTCGGATCTTTCGGTGAAGGAAAAGATTGTGATAAAACCGAATCATGATGGTACGACCTTTTCTAAGACCGCATGCTAGCTACCATCTTCAAGCTCAAAATCTATCGCCAAGCATCTTTTGGCGTAGTCCGGCAGCAGTACTTAGAAGCCAGCTCTCTCTAGGTTTACCGTGTTTACTATGTTAGACCACATCGTCATATAACATCATATGAGATTGTGGTCAAATGCCAAAACCAATAAAGTATTTAAAAAACTGTTACTAATTACTCAACGAACGGTGAGCACAGCAAGTAATAACAAATGTGAATACATTTCTATATAAACCAGAAGGTGCTTAAGGCTAAAATTATTTGAGATCATTCTTAATCAAAGTTTCAAGAAAGCGAAAGGAAGGAATTCAGGTGACTGATCTTATTCCACTTCTAAAAATCTGGAGGCTCCTTTCAATGTAATTCGCTCCATCATATTTGATTGGGAAAATTAAGACAACGTGACTTCTAATGAGTACAGCCCACTTAAACGCGCTCCTTCATATAGATACTGCGATTTAATGTCAATAACATGTTTTTTTTATGATCGTCGTACGATAACCGAAACAAAATCATTATTGTTATATGCAATTAGAAAGATATAAACTTATAAAATTATTATGGTTTTCTTGGTTCATAGTTTAAAAATATATTTTAAAAAATAGAAATAACTCAATAAATTAGGATTGAAGTACGTTCATAGATATATTAGAGATTTAATCCCCCTATCACACCTTCCATCGATACTATTCATTATAATATAATACAACACTTTCTAAACAATCGCATTTAATTGATTCAAAAACCGCACCTTCATAACATGTATATGAGAACCAATTCAGTAATACATCGTAATCAACTTGATTAAAGGTAATAAATTAATATATTTCGACGTGTGGAAAAAACGCTGCCATTTCATATTCGGAAATGTTGTACCAAAAAAGTAGTAAAATTAGGTATTTGGTACTTAAGCAAGTACTGCAAATAACATATCCCTTTTATTACACCCTATATGCAAAGTCATACATAGAAACATAGAACGACTCGTCAGCCGTGAGAATATACTACAACGGAATTCTAATAGTCCTGGTTTTGAAAAGTTCGGGTAATGATGTTATCGTTCCAGAGTTTTTTTTTTCGAACTAACTACTCTATTGACCTAGCAAGGTCTTAACTGCTTCACCGGACTACTAAGGCGAGCTCTTAAGGCACTCAGCCGATTTTATTTAACAGCTAGCTCAAGTGTGCACTGCACACCTCGGCTTGGGCTGTTGCCTGATACATGCAATTCACGACCTATCTGAGTTTCAGAGATTTCCACCCTCTTTTATTTGAAATATATATAAAGCACGCCGCAGTGCGTCTGAGGAGAGGCCGTGGTCGACCGGTCAACTTTACTCCTGCACAGCCACCGTGGCCTCCCTCGGCAGCATCTCAAGCCTAGCTTCGATGCCCCGGTCGGGAGCCCCCGAGCATACTGCTAGTGCGATACAGTGACACCGCATTCACTAGTCCCTGCACACACCACACTGCACTTCACACACGTGCACACACACGGTACGTACACTGGTTCTGTAACGAACCCTTTTTCAATTTGACTCTATATACATATACGCGTTCGTGCTACACTTATGAAGGTATGCATATCTGTCTCACTAAAGTATGGTTAGCTTAACTCAAATGGTTAGTTTAGTTCTATTCGCATTATATCCAAGACAACAACTTAAACCGAGGTTCGGCCACTCTGGCACTCTTGAGCTTCTTGCCAATCGGCTGAGTGCCGTAGGTGGTTGTCCTGAAATCCCTATGAATCTGTGAAGGCACGTCAAACCAATAACCGCTGGTCAGTTCGAAAGACCAGTCCGAGGATTATTTTTTTCTCGATGTCAGAGGCAAAGGAGATTTTCCAACAGACTCTGACTACTGCATTATAAAGTGTAAGTGCATTATAAGAAACATATTAAATACAAAATATAACAAAAATACAACGTCACGCGTTTTTTCCAAGCGGTCACCCATCCAAGTACTGACTGCGCCGGATATTGCTTAACTTCGATAATCTGACGAGAACTAATGTTTACGACACAGTGATTTACCCCAACCACTTTTCGTCGTTCAAAAAGGTTAGTTACCGATCAGAATCTCTAAGCCCTTCCATAAGAAGTTTCACTCAAAAAATCTTCATCATAATTCTTCAATTCAAAAGCACAATTGTGAATAGTTTCTTTTCAGTTACGCTTCTGTGTTTTAAAATGACAGCTATATTAACCAGCTGACACCCCGCAGACGTAAAGTCCCCGACCTTGGGATTAAAGTCAGTGATCGTTGAATTTTCATGAATATTTCTACACTCATTTGCATAAAGGATAAACGGGATTATTCACCGAGCACATTCTTCACAGAGCGACGTCTTTATCTGTTAACGTTCTAATAACTTAAATCCTAGGTTAATTTTTCATGTTAATTTGTTCTATTTTATCGTATATTTATATTCTTTTACATACTATCGTCGTTATGATATACGTCTGTTTTTTCGTCCATCTATCACATGTCGCATTACAGCCGGCCGCGGTTTAGTGGTAAACTGAAAGGCGCTCGGCAGAGACCAATATGGCGGCACCCACGGCTCAATTCTAAATGATTCAATGCTTTAAATAAATATTGTGCTCAGTTTTTAACATGCGTCTATCATTTGAATGATGTGTTTATTGCGTACTCTGATTAACATTTATAGTTGGATATTTTGTCTACCATTGATTTCATATTATCATCCCCATTTTCCAATTATTAAGTTAAAATTAAAAACGTGATTTTAATACCCTAAATCCATAGAATTATGAAACCGTTTACACTTAACTACGCGCAGGTTTGTTACTTACTCTATGTCTAAATCGAATAATTTGCGCAAATTTTCAGTGAAATGCCTGCGATACGAAAAAAAACTTGTATCATGGTTTTAGAAAACCACATAAAACCCACATAATTTTTATGCCCACCTAGTCTGTGTCAGAGTAAGTAGTAAGGGTGTAGTGCCAGCTTTTGAAAATTTTAAATACCTATAATGTATCTATGATAATTTCCAGTGCTTAGACATTTTTCACTATTTTAGTTTAATTTTTCAGTTACATATAGGTCATCTTATTCGGCCCCGACTTATTATGTATTACGTACATATGCGCGTGTATGTAACGTACATTACCTATGTGATACTTTTCGCTTTGTACTAGAGAGAGTATTGTACTGGAATGCACGTGATTCTGTACAATAAGCATCTAAATATGTAAAATTCCGACGTGTGTGTTTACCTCATCCTTATTCTGCTAAAGGGCTAATTGATTTGGATGACTTTTGTAAATTATAGGGTACCTGAATTAATGTTATCTGTTATTGGATTTGATTTGATCTATTGTTATTGTATTTTTTCTTAATTTGTAACCAATTTTTTTTTCATTATCTATTTTTTGTATTTCTCACGTAAAAATCATAAATTTTAAAATGGTCAGCCTCCCTGTACCTATCTAAATGTTCTTATATTATAAGTCGAAGCGTGTAGCAGAACAACGAATATGATTAGGTTTGCCATATACCTATATTGCTTATGTATTTTGACTGTGTATTATTGAATAAAATAATCGCTTAATTCAGAACAAAACAATGCAGTTATTATATGTAGATAGATTTACAACCATAAGAAAATCTCAAGACTTGCTATTATTTGTAACTACGATATAAGTATGTTATTTTATCAAGTCACGACAAAGTAACTAGCCAGTATTTGACTAAGCATATTGTAATCAAAAACTGTGGCGACCACAGAGATTTACAATTCTACAATCATCGCTACCAAGCTAGTGAGCTGGCGTTTTGGCAACTGTATACTAATGGATCCCGGAATTACGATAAACTAAAAGAGAATCACAACCAGTTTACTCATTATAATAGTCGCGATCACAGTCGAACCAGACAAATCTCGTAAACAATTCACGATAATTTAATATTTAATTCCATTAACAATATAACTATAGTTACTCTATGTCGCAAAGACATTGGAAATTATTGTATTTAAAAAGTAATTGCATTGAATGGATTTAATGATTACATGTGTCACAGTATAATTTAGATTAACCTATTCTCTAATTCGTTCATTCATTCATTCGTAATCCACTCCTTGTACAGATTATATTACCATTATTAGGACCAAGGAAGTAGCGAGCTCTATGTACTTATCCGGTTATAATTATTTACAACCTCTTTGCCGTTTACATAAAAAAAACAATCGAAATTCAAAATTTATTATTTAAGTAATTAAAGATTGAAATCTGTAATTATTTTTATGTAATAAACAAAAATGAAATGACGTAATATATATTTTTTAAATGCACTACATAATCTATATCACACGCCAATTTGGTAACTTTTTTAGTGAAGTAAATGTATTTCAAATTATCATTGCCATATCTAATAACAATATGTTTATAATAGTAGATTAGATTTCATTACTTCATTTCATACTGAAAAAAGGTAACCTTAATTATTTTTGTACTCATTACATTTACAATTGTGATGATAATCTCAACTTTTGAACTATAGTTCTTCCACTTAACAAATTGAGAATTTCTCAGAGTTCCTACAAAATCATGGTAACTTGCAAGAACATATTACAAACATTATATATATACATATTTTTATTACTACAACGTACCTAATATGACGATATTCCAAACTCATAAAGCTTTAAATAAATACCAAAAAAAAACAGAGAACACTCACATAATTAATCCTTTGGAACACGTCACAGGCTTCCAATATTACCCAAACGAGACACTTTTTAGTCACCACAGAGCTGTATGTCACGCACTGGCAAGGCCACGATCGCTCACAACTATTTTCGCGAAAGCACGAACAGAGAGACGTACGTCCAACCCCAACGGCGGTTAGGATATTACTGAAGCTTTTTCGTTTACATGCACCGAAACGAAGCAAAGATTGAACCCCGTTCAACCGAGCAGCGAACTTATTGAAGCATAAACAGGATAATGCTATAAATCCGAGGTGGGTCATATGCCGACGTCTGTAGTTAAAGTTACAATCTTTGATGTTCCTTTTATAGGTTGTTGCGGAGTTGAACAAGCCTGGGATTCTGTTTACATAGTGGCGAGCAGAAATAGTTAAACGGTTGTGATCGGTTACTAAACATTGTTATTATTATTGGGAGTAATCGCATCCGTAACACATTGTAACACATTACGCAATCCTCAAACGGAGGTCAGTTACATTAAAGCTAAATAAATATTGTAGTTAGGACAAAGAGACGATATTTACTAATTTCTGGTTATATTTTCTACTTTCTATTTCTTGGGGATTATTTATCTGTATTAATAGAAATTTAAATTATCTGTAGTTTATGTAAAAATGGATGTTGTTATATCCGAAATCAATATTTTCATATATCCTTTGACCGATTATCAAGATAGTTTGCACACTGGAGTGTTTGTTCATGGAGAAGGTTTTTATGTTATGCAAGTTACCATAACTCGCCACTGGATGGCGCTACTGTATATTTGATTTTTATTAAGTTTAAATAGTAATTTTACGTGTATGAAAATGTTCGTAGTATAATATAATGTACTTTTTTTTATTATTTTGAGTATTTTGCATTAGACCACAGTTTCACCTGAATTTAAATGATGTGATAGACGCTAAACCTGGAGGGCGACAGGTCTTCAAGTGCAGCTACCGGAACATACAAGATATATATATAGGTATCGTATATATAGGTGCTTGGTGTCAGGTTTCAAACTTAAGGGTGGTAGCTGGACAGGCGAGTTTAGAAAATGCCACAAAACAATGCAAAGTTTTGATACTTATATATCTATACTAATATTATAAAGAGGTAAAGTTTGTGATGCTGTAGGGGGTAGGGAATCTCAGAAACTACTGGTCCGATTTGAAAGATTCTGTCAGTGTTATATAGCTCATTTATCGAGTAAGATTATCATTAGGTATATATGAAACTATTACTGGTTTCAGCATGAATGGGTCGGCTCACCCGGGGTAGTACCACCCTCTCATAGAAAACAGACGTGAAGTAGCAGTGCTCGCATTGTTGCATTTCGTTAGGTCAGTGAGAGCGCCGGAGGCCCACCTCCCCTCCCCTCTCCTCCTCTCCCTCTGCCTACCCTAATCCCTTCCCTCCAAAGGATGGCAATGCACTTGCGACTCCTCTGGTGTTGTTAGTGTCCATTGACGGTGGTGATCACTTAACATCAGGTGACCCACCAGTTCGTTTGCCACGTATGACTTAAAAAAAAAAAAACAAAAAATATCATAACACTAGAACCAATAGGAGCGGAGCACCAATGAAGAATGTTTCGGAATCGGGGTTTTTGTTCCTCTTGACAGCTTCCGCTGCGTGTTAGCGTTAGCCTAAAATCCCACGATGACGAAGTCGCGGGCAGAGGCTAGTAATGCGATAAAATTATATATCTATACCAACAGTGTACCGTGTTGTTATTAGTAGTGGTTAATATATTAAATAGCAATTATTATAACACGAATTTCAGAAATCATTTCATTTGTTTTAGTTTTGTAAACGATAAATGTGCTATGATTATGACTTATCAAAAAGAAAAGGATACAAATATTCAGGAAAGTGTCACCTATCCGACAAATGTAAAAGAAACTTACATAAACGAGAATAAGTTAACTTATTTCGTGTATAGATGTCACTTTTTGAAGTTTTTAAACTAAATAATATTTTCATTGCTTTGTAGATGGATATACACATGAAGTACTAGCTGTGCCCGCGACTCTGTCCGTGTGAAACCTAATGGTAAAAACGGTTACTAACAAAATTATCTGAATATATAATACATAATAAGTGCATTTACTTATCTAGTTTTCTCTCGAACTTAAGTCGCGTCATCATAAAATTTAAAATAATTTGATAGAGTGAATCGATTTTAATGAAACCAAGGCTAAATGTTATTTGAGGATATGCTTTATGGTTTGTGGTTGTTTATTATGAACGCAGTACTTCAGTAGTGATGCGTGTTCAAACAAACGGGCAAATATTTCTAAAAACGATGGAAATATATATTATTACTTATTCCGAGACACCTGCAACGATTTTTTCACAAAAATCTAAAAAGTACAGACACTTTATATTTACATCCTTATTATATATATAGATTGCGATTGGTTGAAATTAATCATTTGTAAAATACATAAACCAAAACGATATACATCAAATGTATTTGTTAAAAACTTTGAAACACAAAAGGAAAATCGGCTGACAAACAGTGGAGAAAAAGATACTGAACTGTTTTATATTTTCCTATTTATATGATTTGAAATTAACTTAGTCTGGCTGAGTCAAAGTGTCTGTCTCGTCTGACTCGAGCATTACGAATTCAGAATCTTTCATAAACTTTTAAGCACATCAATCACTCAAACGATTTGTTAGAAATTTACAAAGGCCGATCAATTTGTAACTTTCGAGATCTTCTGAATAAGTATCCCTTTAGGTATTGTGTTGAAACGTCATGGAACTTTCAACATTTCTTAATAAATAAGATCATGGCTTACCTCGTTTACAAAAGTAAGGGTTATTTATTTAATATCCTACATATCATTAAACGCATAGTAATCATAATAATGTTAATAATAAATGTGCCCTTATTCGTTACATTTTCAGACCTTACTCAAACAACAATCATGATTTTTTCCAAGTATGTACTGTTTCCGAGAAATATATCAATTCATATTAACGAGCGAAACCGGAAGCAAAAACTAGTTTGTTATAAAATGCAACTGCTACCCCGCTTGCATAGGTATTCACAGTTCGCCCTTCGGGTGGTCCAACTCACGGCTCCGTACACGCCGCGCCGAGTGACACCCATCCTCATATGGCCCCCGCTTAGCGTAATTTCTGATTTGCTTTTTGTAAGGTAACTGCTTCGCTCCTAATCGTTATAGCGTAATATTAGTTATTCTACAATATTTCTGAATAATTATTTTATACAATGCAAAAAAATAATAATTAATCTGTCTATTATTGTCTGAGGTTGGTTTGTTCAAACAATTTCATGAGTTTTATATTATTAACTAGCCTCTGCCCGCGACTTCGTCCGCGTGGAATAGTTACTTGAGGATACCGGTTACACGCAGCAGAAGCTTTTAAAAAGAAAAAAAAAATTTTGTAACATTCTTCACTGGTGCTCCGCCCCTATTGGCCTTAGCGTGATGATATATAGCCTATAGTCTTCCTCAATAAATGAGCTATCTAATATTGAAAATCGCAAATCAAAATTCCTGAGATAAGCGGGTTCAAGCAAACAAACTCTTCAGCGTTATAATATTAGTATAGAAGTGTACATTACAGCGTATTTAAGTTTTGCGTTATTCTTTTATCGAAATTTCATTTGTTTGATCATGAATATAATAAAATATGTATAGCGTCGTCGACAGTCTTATAATAGATATACTTTTTATACAAAAAAGGAACGCAAGACGCAAGATAGGCGTCATGAAAGTTCGTTATACCGTTACACGCAGTAAAAATAGATTTCTAAATATATTTTTACGTTTATAAAGGATTTCGTGCTTCAATATCTGATTCTGTTTGTCTGCGATGTTGTAATTATGTTGAGACGATTTTTATTTGTTAATGACTTAACATATATATATTTATCTATATATACATATCATAAGAAATCTAACGTGTTTTTTTTATCTATTGTAGCACGGTGACTGCACTTTGCCTGATGGTAAGCACAGTAGAGTCCAAAAACAACAGCGACCATCGAGTGACACACTATCCATCGCCGGTCGCCACTGTCATGCCGGCCTGCGAATAGCTGGATATGCACAGGCTGATCCCAAAACCCGACTCGCAGAAGCAAATCACTATGACGGGCTTTTTTGCCATATACATGGTGGTTGCGACCCAGTCAAGCTGTAAAACCCTACCCCCCCGCTTTCGCCATTGCTTCGTTCGTTATTCAGCAGGGTGCACCACGTGCAGGTGAGGTTGGCTGGGTGTCCCAAGTCTTATGATGGTATTTGATACCCCTTACACCCCAATGTATGTGTCTCGGAATAAGTAATAGAATACATTTCAATCATTTTTAGAAATATCTGTCTGTCTGTCTGTGTGTATGAATATGTATTACTCCTAAAGTACTGGGTTAATATAATAAAACCTCACCAATAAAATCATAAAGCATATCTTCGAGAGGATCTAACTTTGACTTTGTTTCATTAATATCGGTCCAGTGTATCTAAAGTAATTGTAATTAGAACGACGGCTCGAGGGAAGTACGAGAGAAAAGCAGTAATCTACGAGTATACTAATATTATATAGGTTATTTATTTATTTGTTCGGTTAAACGCGCTAATCTCAGTAACTATGGGTCCGATTTGAATAATTCTTGCAATGTTAGATAGCTTATTTATCCAGAAAGGTTCTTTTTTATGTCATAGGTGGCAAACGAACAGGTAGGTCACCTGATGTTAAGTGATCACCATCATCCATGGACGCTAAAAATAGTCGCAAGTGCGTTGCCACCCTTTGGGTTGAAGGGTTAGGAGAGGGAGACGAGAGAGGAGAGGGGAGGGGAGGTGGGCCTCCGGCACTCTCACTGACTGAACGAAATGCAACAATGCAAGCATTGTTACTTCAGGTCGGTTTTCTGCGAGAGGGTGGTACTACCCCGGGCGAGCCGACCCAGTCATATTGAAACCAGTAATAGCTTCAGCGTGGCTCTACCACCATTAAAAATATATATATGTAGTTATAGGCTATTTATCATTATCCTAGAAGCGGACTACCAATGAAGAATGTTTCAAAATCGGGGTTTTTTCCCTTTGAAAACTTCCGCTGCGTGTTAGTTTGCTCAAAGTAACTATTACACCTAGACGAAGTCGCGGGTAGAAGCTAGTACTTAATAAAATTATGTATTTCGGTCAGTACATACTGTTTGCTTATATGAAATATTGTTCATAACCCTTTTACGCATTTGCTAAAGGTATCCTCGATGTCCTGAACAGATTGCAATCAGCAGCTATTGAAGGGCGTAAGCATCAGAGACGATAAACGCGAGACTGAGTGACTATGACATCAGCAATATTAATGAATCGTTTTTTTTTTAAATTAATGGATCGTGCATGCGGATTCATTCCATGACGACAGTATACTGAAGAGCTGTTCGACCTAATTCGAACCTCAACAAGCGTGTCAAATTCTGGGACTACAGTTTTACGGTAGTTTCAATATTAGCATGAACTAAGAAGTTCGATATATCTTTGTCATATTACACAGCTGGGGAATCGTCTCTTGGCGTGTGATTTCCCTCCTTCCTAGAACATCGAGTCATAGAAAAGTGGCGTGAAATTTTTTTTGATCAAGTTGGCATGACTGTGGAGACTGACGTTCTCGATAGTCTCTGCTATTTTTAGACTAGTCCACGGTTACTAATCGGTACAGTGTACTCTAATTATTGAGCTATTTCGGAAAATTGAATAAGTCAATTAGATCGCGTAGTATTGCAGTGTTTTATCAACTACGTAAATTAAAGTAAAGGTTAAAAACAAAGAAATATGTGGAAATTTAAAACTAACATATTTATCGATGCTGGAAAAAATTATTTGGATTTAAATTACATATATTCGTATATATTTTTTTTTTGTAGCACGGCATAGTGGCTGCACTGTGCCTGATAGTAAGCACAGTACAATCCAAAAACAACGGCGACCACCGAGAGATACGCCCTCCTCCGGCGGTTGTCGTTGTTATGCCGGCCTGCGTAAATGTCTCTTCACGTTACGCTTGAAGGACCCCATGTTATTATATTCGTACTTCACTAGGCTACTTAATATTTAATCTGCATAAACAATGCAACACTATGGTAATAAGTTCTTTTTTCTAGTCCGGTGAAGCTGTTAAGGCCTTGCTAGGCCAATAGCGTAGTTAGTTCGGGCAAAAAGTTCTTTTTTATGAGGAGCGTTCGTTAAATACATTCTTTATAGAGTTGATTTTATCATATTAAAACAATCGAGTTTAGTTGCTTATTGTTTATATATTGTATCACCATAAACATAACCTTTTTAATTCGAAAATTCAAACGTATTAAGAGTTCAAGTATTATTCTTAATAAATACGAGTTATTCTCTCAAACACGGTAGGTTTATTAAGCAAACTTTATAATTAATTTTCTTTTCTCTCAAATCGAGTATTCTTGAATACGCATTAAGAGAATTTAGTATCTAAATTTTGAAGCTTGTTAGTTATTTCCAGTCCTTCGCTCGGTATAGAAAATCTCGATGCTCGGACTCGGTTTAATTCCTATGTCCTATAGAAAAATCTTGACAGTACCTTAGCATCACTATTGCAGTTACCGTGGATGGTTAAAAATATAATTGTTATTAGGAAAGTTAATGCATATTGTTGCCAATTGTCTACATTCCAGTTCCGCTTAATTTTATTCAACAACCGGAGTGTCTGCGTTTCCGAAAGCACGTTAGTGATCATAGAAAAAGTGCAATTGCTTATCTTTAGTTCATTCGAAAATAATATGGGAATTCATGTATTAATCTATAAATATAATAATAATTTACATCGAACGTATCTATAGTTATTTGATTATTGTAAAAAAAATATTGCAGATGTCTTGGAATGGATAATAAAATACATTTAAATCGTTTTTAGCCTGTGTGTCTGTCTATCTGACTGACTGTTTGCTTGAAAACACATCACTGATAAAGTACTTTTTTTTTTTTTTTATCGTGGGGAAATCCCTTTTCCCGGGGGGGGGGGGGGGTTATGTCCGACTCGCACAGACTAAAACCCCACGGTGTACCGACAGACCGTTTTGTGGGGGCGGCAAGGGATCGAACAAGCTAATCAACCTCGTAGAGCCGCCCCCACGGTCCGCCCGGCGGAAGGTGACCGCCGGGCTCCTACCTATAGAGGGACAGACCGGGTACACACCAGCTGCCCCCCCTCGTCCGCCGAACCCGTGCAATGAGGAGATGGGCCCCCCGACCCATCCCCTCAGGTCCGGCTA
>MU158757.1:1072345-1085019 GCA_015888305.1 Antheraea pernyi
TATGGGAGCACACCGCGGAGCACCCAGTCGTAGCCCATGTTCCAAAGGAGCGGCCCTAAGGCTGACCCCTGTGGAACCCCCCGCCTTGTTCACTGATAAAGTACTGCGTTCATAAAGCACATCCTCGAGTAACATTTAGTCTTAGTTTCATTAAAATCGGTTCACTCTATCAAAAGTTATTGTAATTTTAATGACGACGCGACTTAAGTACGAGAGAAACTTAGATAAGTAAATGGAATTAATGAATTCAGATGATTTTTTTATTAGTCACTAATTTTTTACATTGAATTCCAAGCGGACGGCATCGCTGGTTCAGCTAGTAGACAATATAAATACATGACCACTTGTTTACGTTTACTATAATTTTAGTGATAAAAACATGCATTTAAGGGTTAATCTATAGCTACAAAACCCCAACAACTCTCTATTGATCTCTGCGGAAATCGTTACTCAACAGTAAAAGAAACAGCTAGAAAAACGATTTATAAATAAGAATGTGAAATTATGTCGACATATTCCGTGTAATTTAACAAAGGGCACAATGACTGATGCTAATGCCAACACGTGACCAACTGCAAATCTTTGGACACGCCGCTATTTCGGAGACAAACTACCCCTGTCAAACGTTTGGCCAAACATCGGGAGGGGGGAGTGTCTGGCAAGCCGCCAATAAGCATGAATCATCGCACGCGGCGCGAACCAGCGGTGATTCGTCAGCATTACAATATAAAGGTGATATCAGACTTCATATAATTTTACGTACGTAATTTTTTTTACAATTTTATTTTTGGCAAACAATCTTCTAAATTATTACTGCATTGTCGAGTAAGTAAGAGTTTTTCAAGTGTCTTGTGATCATTTTAATATTCTAACAAGATGGTGGCTCCCTGGTTAGAACTTTCCAGGGAGTTTTTATGGAATCCCAGAGTTCATACTTGGTATTATTTCTCATTCACTTTACTTGTTTACAATAACTGTACTATATTATATAAAACACCACTAATATAGAGTCAAATAAAGGAGATTATGAATAAAATATCAAATCTACTACATGAGGAGACTAAGACCCCGCAAAAACTTCTAGGTACGTAGTTAAATTATTTGTCTGTTATACAAAATGAGTTAAAATATTTCCATTTATTCAAAGTTATGGTGATCCTGTTTTTAAAGTTAAAACTACTTTAGCCCCGTTGTGGTTTAAAACCCGATAAAACGAAGCAGCAACATTACAAAGAGACAAACATATACATCTATACGATTTAATGTGCGAGAGAATGAGATAGAATGCATAATACAGTGTTTTTGTATATTCGCGGTTTCCTTATTGTATAATGTACTACCTAACAATTTCTCTGGTCTAGCGATATACGTGTGTATTTGTATGTATGTTTGTACGTCTGCGTATTACGAAACCTTTGAAATACCAACCTCATAACCAGCGTGGTGCATTGTTTATGTGTGTCTTTTATACGAATATTCTATAACTTTTTGAAAGTTTTAACTCCACCGCGTGTGAACTACACATATGTTTGTTTATCGCAGCATGGTAAAGCGATTGTAATGTATGTCATGGTAAACACAGGATAATAAAAAATGACGACCAACGAAACATTACGCATAACCACAACCCATGGGTAGTTCATAGTTATTCTCGATGACTTGGTTGTTTTTCGAACCGGTGGTAGCTTTGGCATTCATAAACGCCTTCTCAGGTCCTAAATTGTATAAAGTATTTTTGATTTTGCTTTGCCATTATCATGATGCTCTACGAAAATGTGACTAACAGTTAAATAGTCACTGTGACAGACTTATCACTATATATAGGCTGGTAAGGAATCAGTAGGGTGTTCGCTTAATTACTGGGTACACACAGGTTGATGCCGGAACGAGATTCTCCTGAACGTGGTACTGTGATGCCGGAATGAGATCCTCCTGAACGTGCTGCTAAACTTGGTGTATGAATGTCGCGATAGAGTTGGAAACAGTTGCTATATTTTATCACCAACCATACTTTTACGATTCCTGTCCATAAGATGCAACTTCAAACGAAGTTACAAGTGATGTAAACTGGTCACAAATATACATATCTAGAACGACCGACTTGGGTATGCATATGGAGAAGACCATACAGATGTACGATGCTATAATACTATATCAGCAACTGCTGGTCTCAACTATAATATATATGCTTATTACCATATTGCTCGATTTCAGATCGAAATAGACAATTGCAATTCGTAGATGTGTAACGCGATAGACGTGCTCCCTACGATACTATGCTCTTTCGGTCCGTATTAAATGTAATATCATAATACTTGCTTTTGCTTGGGGCTTCACTTGCATTAAAATAGATTTGACCTATTCTTCGGGAACATTTTTTTTGCTGGGATGAAAGGTGCCCAATGTTCTTTTCTATTCCACTGATAACGTGTATGCAAAATTTGGTAATGATTGGTCGAGCAATAAAGACATCGAAAGCGTAGAAAACGAAAACGATAAACGATACGACAAAACGATACTTACGATTTAATGTCGAAGATTTTAAAGCATTAAAGAAGAAATTATTACTTGAAAAGCTTCGATCAACAATAAGTAGATAAAGGGTCACGTACAAATCGAGGCTAAAAGCCGTCCGCGTAAATATATACTTATGTGTAGCTATTTGTTAAGAAAAGGAGAAAAAAAGTGTTAAAACTGTTTTAAGTTCAACCTAATTACAACCATAACACCTTGTAATAAAGTCACAAATAAATTACCCCTCACAAATGAAGAGATAACGTAAACAACATTTAGTGTGAATTTAACCTTAACACGTAATGAATAAAGTACGTTTTCCCGTTATTGTGCGTGTTTGTGTCTGGTGAGGCCAAACATTTGTATCACAGGTTTAACATCGGTAATTTTGTTCAATATATTATTAGTTAGTTTAAAGCTTAAAATATAACTTATTCAACACGTATTTAGCGAAAGTAAGATACTCCGGCCGTTAAATAGCTTTTTCGGGTATTATTTTTGCATGTTTTGAATACACTGCGGCCTTGAAACGGGCTTACATTGGCTGTGTTTCAAACAAACTAAACAAAATAAGGGCACACATTTCAAGTGAGCTCTTATTTACCGGGATGTATACCCGTTAGTTATTGTTGATCGAAGTTGAAAACGAATAAACACTGAAACCGATTCACTCATCGATACATCTGATATTATCTTCTTCCATACACATAATAAGAATGTAAATCTAAATTATCTGTAATTTTTAGATTTTTGTGAAATTGTTACAGGTGTCTCGGAATAAGTAATAAAACATGTTTAAATTATTTTTAGAAATGTCTGTTTTTATGAACACTAAAAACTAACTTTAACTTGCACTATCACTGCTAAAGTACTACGTTCACGATAAAACCTTACAAAAAATCATAAAACATATACTCGATTCACATGTAGTTTATGTTTCATTAAAATCGATTAATTATATCAAAGTTATTGCAATTTTAATTACGATAATGAACTTAATACATTCTGGTGATTGCATTAGTCACTATTTTTTACATTATATATAATTCATCATTGTAAAGATTTATTTTATTCCATATGGAGTTGCTTTTACACGGGAAGTCATTGCTGTCGTCATTCGTGAGATGCGTGATTCTATCACATATGGGGACACGACAAGTGTTAGTTAATTTTTTTGTGTTCAACGTAGGAGGTAAAAACATCATTCTATCCCTTATACATTACGTATTTAAGTGATATTTGTGTTACTGGTGTCAAGTTGTTATGAAATAATTTATCATAGCTGAACGAGATAGAAGTATAATTATTGATAATATGTTATGGATCTAGTGATAACTTCGTGGTGGTCCTAAAATTACAGCATTGGAATATCTATTTGAATCTTAGAGTACAAGTGTTACTTGTCAAAACATAGGTACTCATCACAGAATCTCAACAGAACCCTATTTGGATAAAGGCAAAAAAATTTTAGGTACCTGATAGGATATAGCATCAGCCATTCTTCTGATATGAACCAAGAAAGAATAGGGGACAATGAGACTGATATGTTCGTTGCAATAAAAGCAGCAAAAAAAAATATAAATAAAACAAAGATCTCTACCGATAGACTGGTTAGTTATTGTTGAATATATTAAATCCATTTACTTATCTCCTCCTTTCTCGTACTTAAATCACGTGTCGTCATTAAAATTACAATAATTTTTGATAGCGTAACCGATGTTAATGAAACTAACACTAAAAATTCCATGCTTGTTCAGACAAACAGACAGACAGACAGACATTTCTAAAAATGAATGAAATGTATTTTATTACTAATTCCAAGACACCTTTAACATTTTTTTCACAAATATCTAAAAAGTAGAGACACATTTGTTTTGCATTTCTATTATATGTATAGATTATCTATTACTTCAGCCTTTGCTGAATTTGTTAAAACTTAATTAAATATGACTGTCTTTAAACCTGCGATTTAACGCGGCGATTTAATTTTGTCGGTGTGTAGGTGGACTAACCCGAGTTGTAGACGGCGACGCTCGGCTACTATATTTGTAGACGCGCATATGTGTGATATGACAAGTGTCTAAGGGTTTTTTGTGAGTACTTTGAAGGTAAAACTTATTTGTAGTGTTTCTGTTTCGTTTGCTTCAGTATTTTTGTTCGACGTTTTCTTCAATTTTATTAACAAAGTTTTATTAAGTTGATCTTTACGTTATGTAGAACTACTATGTATGTATTTTTATCACGCTTTTATTAGCTTCACCTGTATATATGTAGGTATGTTTGTAACCGACCCTTTGAGCTCGATTTTGTCCTACTTTGAACGATCAGATTTAATTCAAATTTTGCACACCTGTCAAAGATCGATGACAATACAATAATCCGAAAAAAAAGTTAAAAAAAAAGTTAACTAAAAAATGAAAAATAAATAATAGTTTAAAAAAACTAAAAAAAACACGCCTTCATAAAAAATCCAACTAAAAACAGAAAATAAAACTTAATAAATTTGGATTAAGAATAGTGGAACTAAAAATAAATGTATATTTTTGTAAAAATTCGTTCAAAAAATTTGTAATTTGTAAAAATCATTTTTTTGTTACTTTTTACAAAATATACATTTATTTCTAATTTACACTATTCTTAATCCAAATTTATTAAATTTTATTTTCTGTTTTTTAGTTGGATTTTTTATGAAAGCGTGTTTTTTAGTTTTTTCAAACTATTATTTATTTATATTCACTTGAATTTTAGCTTTTCATCACAATCTCACCAGATGGTAAATAGCGATGTGGTCCAAGATCGTAAACACGCTGCAACTAGAGGGACTGGCTCTGAAGTGGAGCTGCTGACAGATTTTCAACTTGGAAGCGATAGCTAGCCAGGCGGACTTGGACTACCACCGCGCAATGGTCCGGTCATGATATTTGTATTTACCATACGCCCAGATTCATTCGGAAGTATTCGAACCTACGTCGGTCGATGCGGTGTCCTAACACGCTAGCTACTGTGCCATCATCGCTTAAA
Organism: Antheraea pernyi; assembly: GCA_015888305.1. Taxonomy (NCBI): domain Eukaryota; kingdom Metazoa; phylum Arthropoda; class Insecta; order Lepidoptera; family Saturniidae; genus Antheraea; species Antheraea pernyi. Next base: position 1,077,881 of record MU158757.1, read on the forward strand.
TATGACTAATAGTGTAATGCATTATTCTGTTTAATTTTTGGCCTTTGAACACGCGTCCTGAATGTTGACCCTGGCAAATAATTCCACGGCGGTTAAAGAAAAAAAGAAAACGACACGTTGGGATACTTTTCAATTTTGCTTGCACATTCAGAATCGTAGATAATATAAGTATGTTATTATTTAGTCTTTTATTTTGGACTTCTTCTTTTGGGGTGTACTGGGGCCTAAATACACAAAATTGATAGCACTGAAATAATATTGACACATTAACATTACGTACATAAACGAAAAGTGATCTTTTTTTATAGTAACAAACGTCGCCACGAGATTGGCAGTAATTAGTTATACAGTGGCGGGTTTTTTAAAATGATAATTTAAAATATTATTAAAGTAGTTTTTGTATTAATATCACTATATCTTCACTTTTCAGTGCTATATGTTACTATATTCAAGAAATGTTTCACACAATTAGTATTTCTATAGAAGATTCAAATCTATGTATAAATAGGTATCGTATATCTAAAATCTATACGCTCCGAAACCGTTTGACCAGTAATGTATTATTCTATTTTACAAATCGCCACTCGATGTTACTGTTAGTCATCATCATTATCATCAGCCTGTAAGAGACCCACTGCAGGGCCACAGGCCTCTTCCCGATAGAAGGTATGGGCATAAACACCACGCCAGCACACGACGTATTAGCGATTTCAAACTCTGAGAAATCCACATTTGTAGGTTTTCCCACATACAGTAGTACTACAAGAACATTTCCTCAGGTTCAGGTTTTCTCACGATGTTTTCCTTCGCCATCAGACGATTAAAGTAATATAAAGAAAGCCGCGGACGCAGCTAGTTTCGATATAAAAATTAAACAAGAAAATAATGATTAAAAAACCTTTAATTAAAACGAGAAATATAACACCTTTTATAATGAAAATCGCCAGTAAAAAATACATTATTAAAATTGCTCGCGAGCAAGGGACGAGAATTAATTAAACATAAACTAAGCTTTCGCTTCTGCTTTTGTTATTACAAAATATCATTACGTTATAATTATAAGTCGATTACAAACACGTCAAATTAATTTCTTTAATTTATGATTTTCTTTTGTACTTGTATCGTACAAATACGTTGAATATTATCACTCCATACATTTTTTTAATTTAATTAAAACTAACTACATTTTGCAGTTTTACTCGCGATTAACTTTTAAAATGTTGAATTGATGCCATTGTAATATTTAGTCTAAGCACTACAGTTGCCTACACGAATGACATACGCTGCTTAATACTACAATGACATAGGCATACACACTTCGGCAATTGTCGCTAATATTCGATTTTCATCGGACCAATTCATTCTTTAGCCGAAGCATGATACATGGTCCGTCCATACCTTGATACATTCTTGCATAACATATCACGACACCTAAATTTTGTATGGAATTGGCCATATTGGCCAATATGGAATATACATTCTTGCATAACATATCACGACACCTAAATTTTGTATGGAATTGGCCATATTGGCCAATATGGAATATGGCTTTAATTGGCTAATACGTTAAATATGCTTTAAAATGCAGACTTGTTGCTTAAATCTGACTAATAACTCTAAATGTTAGAGTTAGTATGTAAATGGGGGAATGTATGTATTTGGGGTGTAAGGGGTGTCGAATAACATCATAAGACTTGACACACCCAAGCCAACCTCATCTGCACGTGATGCACCCTGCTGAGTAACGAACGAGGCCAAGGCGAAAGCGGGGTGGTAGAGTTTTACAGCCTGACTGGGTCGCAACCACCATGTATATGGCGACAAAGCCCGTCATAGTGATTCGCTTCTGCGGGTTGCGTTTTGGGATCAGCCTGTGCATATCCAGCTTTTCGCAGGCCGGCATGACAGCGGTGACCGGCGATGGATAGTGTGTCACTCGGTGGTTGCCGTTGTTTTTGGATTGTACTGTGCTTACCATTAGGCAGGGTGCAGTAATTTAGACGTGCTAAAATTTAAAAAAAATGTTAGTGCGTAAAAAGAAGCTAAAATTTAACGAACTTTTGATCCATTTTGATTAGTATATATTACAAGTTCTAACTTTGATATTTAAATGACATGTATAAATATAAAAAAAAACCCTTTCTTTAAACGTACATATGGTATATTCCCCTTGAATGATAGAATGAATATCGTAGGCTTGTTTTTTATACCAGGAAGAGTGTTTTGGTCCATTACGCAAATTGACTTCAAATTGATTGGTCGTTTCTTTAATAGGATATTCCAGGAAGAAATTTGCTCAGTAAAATATTATGCATATTTTGTAAATATATATACATATAATAAGAATGTAAATCTATCACTAAATGTAATAGTAAATGTAATCACTTCTGCATATAACACTTCACACACTATATATACATATATATATACAGACACTATATTTCATTTAAGCAACGAAATGTTACTCTGGAGGTGGGTGACATTGGCTGCGACACATGACAACTAATGCAGCAGATATCGGTCCTACTCATATTGTACAAATTTTTTGGTTCCATTAGATATATGTAAATGTACGTAGGTAAATAAAATAAAATCATTTTTAGTCTGTATGTCTGTCTGTTTGAACACGCATCTCTGCTAAAGTACTCCGTTAATGGACGTAATACATTCAAATGATTTTATTAATCACCGTTTTTTTACATTAGGTTCCACGCGGACGGAGTCTCAAGCACATCTAGTTAAGAGCTATATGTAAATAGAATAATACTATATAACACTGGTATTACCATACATCATGACACAAGTAGACGTAAATAAAAGTAAATATTGAATTTGTTGGAATAAGAACTGTTTATATGAGTATTTAAAGCTAAGGTTCCATTTTTGGATCGACTTGTGTGACTTCTAAGCCCAAGTATGCCCAAATATAGTCCATCATTAAATAAATACACATGCGCAAAACCGAAACCATACCGCGAGCAGCGGATGTGCAAATAAACGCAATTAAAATACGACGCGCGACGTGAGAAATATCTTTAATGTTACCGCTTAGAGTAAGTTATAAGCGGTGGTCGCTAACGAGTCCACGGCCTTCGTATGTCAATAATTTCTTCTATCGATGTTGATTTAAAACTTTAGATCGTTGTGAAATTTAAGTTCAAATTCTGTGTGTCATATTTCGCAGAAGACCTATATTTTTCAAGTGTTCTTTATCTTTTATAGTTAGGTCATAATTTGACCACTACATTGACAAAAGTACCTTAGGTTTAACAAAAAAATCATTATAATTTGCAGCAAAGTCGAAATTGTAGATTTTTTTAGATTGATACTTGATAACGAAAACTTCTAATTAGAATTATTGGTTCTATATTTTATATAGGAGAGCTTGATTAAGTATTATAACTACATAACCGATATCTTTTATATAGAAAAACGTATGTTTTAACTTATGTACGCACGTTAGAAGTTTTACTTCTTTAAATTAAAAAAAGAAGTTAAAAACAATTGATACCGTTTTAATTAAAAAATAGAATAAATTTAAAAGGCTTATAATTAATTTTCTATATACCTACACACACTTATACATACAAATATTAAAAAGAAGTTGAATAAACTATTTATCAAATAATGAGGTAATACTAATAACTTATAATGTTTACGAGTTATTACGAGAATTTAAAATAATCAGAAAGTACATTACTGTGGGGTCTCGTAAAGGAATTCGGGATTTTAAATTTGATAGGATCATTCTATCACTAATTCTATTGACTATAAAGGCCACCTTATAGTTTTAGCAATATAGCATTAACTAATGCTTATTCTATGTAATACTTTGGATAAAATTTTGTTTTAGAAGATACTACGTAAGGCTCTTGCAGTACTTTAATAACCCTAACTTAATCTATATTTCAACAAAGAATCACTTTTAAATTTTAAACGTACATACCATTTAAAAGAAGTTTAAGGTTTCAGTCAAATTCATATTTCTCACCTAAACTCCAACTACTTGATTATAACTTGCAAACTTTCTGATTCCAAACCAACACATGAACATGATTTTGTACATTAACAAGAACATTTTAACAAAAAAAAAATACCGATTAAAAAAAAATCCACTCAAGGAATATGCATCAGAACATATAATGACCATAGTTAGATTAGATACCTGCCCAGTCTTGGATTGTCATAAAACTACCAATATCTCCTCAATTCTTTAGTGTATTTTTGAAGTCCAAACACTAATTATAATTAAATACAATATATATAATATAATATCTAAAAATATCCTCCTTCCAACAAAAAATTGTCTGGTTTTATGAAACCACGATATAAGTGAAACTTATTATCAGAGCGTAGGCATTTAACTGAAAAAAATCAGAAAATCATTCGATATAAAGTATTAAAATCGCTTTGTTACTCTTAATTTAATAATTGGAAAATGAGAATGGGAAATCAATAGTAGACAAAATAATACATTTTAATTTCAATCTTCGTATTAGAGTACGGAATACATAATAAATACAATCATTCAAATGATAGACGCGTTTTAAAAACTGAGCACAATATTTATTCATTCATTCATTCATCATTGAATCATTTTGAATTGAGTCATGGGCGCCGCCGTATTGGCCTTGACTGCTCTGCCGAGCGCCTTTCACTTTACGACTACTTCACGACCGCGTGCGGGCTGTAGTGCGACATGCAATAGACCGACGAAAAAGTTCTCAGATAACATTAAAAGAAAACAAGCGAATTGAGAATCTCCTTTTTGAAGTTTCTTAAAAGCAAATATAACTAGATATTGCGACGGAATAAACTTTATTTATTTAACATACCCTCTAACAGTTCATGTCTTATGGTGTCGTGTAAAAATATTCGCGGTGACTGAAAGCGAGATGGATTTGCGGTTTCTCTTATATCTTTATGCGCTCTTTAGCGTGTCTCCATAAATCCTTTCCTTTGTATTTTCTTTATTTTGTACCTCTCATATGACTTTTTTAAAGTTGTTATTTTTATAATATAATTTTAGAACAATGTACTTGATATTCACCATTTTTTAAAATTTAAACTCGCTAACTTTTATGTTTCCTTGACAAGAGCATAGTTTTTCTACTACGAAGAACAAAAAATTAAAATTATATTCTTGATAATTTGATGTATGTCCGCAAGAATTTAGATAATCTAGATTTAGTAAAAGACCGACATAATATAAATACTAGAAACAATATTAAACTGGTCACTCCATGTTTCAGGCTCACTAAGACCAGTAACAGTTTTTTAGGTAATAGTGTTAGATTTTATAACAAATTCCCAAAACACATTACCAATTTGCCAGCCAGTAAGTGTTATGTCAAGCGGTTCTTAATACATAAAGACTAATATAGAGTGGAACAATATGTGAACGATGGTGACGTCTGGAAATGACGCCTCTCTCTGTGCATCCCGAATTAACTGTATATGTATATTATGTTGTAATAATTAAAAAGTATATAATGTGTAATAAACAGATAAACCAGATTGGGTTTTTTTCCGGTTCTCCTTCGAACCGGTGGTAGTTTTGACGTTCATAAGTGCCTTCTCAGGGCCTAAATTGAATAAAGAATATTTTGATTGAAAACGATTCCAGACATGACAAGTGCTGGCTTAGAAATAGTAAATTCAGATCATGTATCAGTTATAACCAAGCATAACCAAGGCGAGAAGTGTCCTGCTTCTATGTACGTATTAACAAAAGTATTCCGCACATAAATTTACAGTGAGGAGTGAACGTCATAGTCTATGGTATGGCTGATAAATAGTTTGAATCTGAAATATGTAATTTGGACGCGGATTTAAATATTTTTATCTATATATTAATACGTGAAGAGAAAACTTTGTACCCCATTTTAAGAGAATTGCGAGAACGGACAAACGTGAAATTTGGCATAGTTAAAATTTATTTTTATATAATATAAAATGCATTAAAACACACTAAATTAATTAAAATATAAATTACCACATGAATGACACAAAACATATACACACTCATGTAAATGAAAAAGACGTTTCGCCATCGGTCATTTTACTCTTACGTTCCAATTACCTTTTTTCATCCTACATTCAATGTTTTTAACATGACTTACGCTCCAAGCCATACATGTCCTATGAAATAAACTGGTCAAATTGTAGGTTAATTTTATAATAATATAATATGTAAATTCACAATATACATTATTAATTAATCTATAATTAATTTTCTTTTAGTAAATTTATGAAACAATTGTAATAATTCTAATTATTCTCTTTGATCTTATTGAATGTCAAAATAAATTATACACTAGGTGACCACTAGTGTACTTAATTAATCTATTGCTATAAGATTGTAATAAAGTTAGACATAATATTTACTTCGTTAGAACAGACGCTATGTTAACACTAAATCCTAAAGTTTTATTTCATGTCAAATAAGAACTCGAGTTTACTGCAAATTGTTCCGGTGCAGACGGACAAAACTTTATTATAACATTAGTGAAAATAGGATGATATTATTATCTAGCTTGAATACAACATATAGCTACCTAACAGAAATGTTATCCATATTAATAACTAGCTGTTACCCGCAGCTCCGCACGCTCTTTTTAAAAATGTATTAAAGAATTGCAAAATTGTGAGAGGTGTGTACATTACAGAAACACTTTTTCAAAAACATTTGTAATTACGATACGAATGCCATCTACTGTAACATGTAACGTGTACATTAGATATATGAATACCAATAGTATATCGAATGGGATGGGATTTATCATCAGCAACATACCTGGAACTTCAATCTACTATATACCACGCTCAGTGCTCACTAACACTATATAAGAAAGTAATGAAAATTATAAGCTATACATTATATATCTTAAATGTTTTATTATATAGATATAATATGCCCGTATTGTCGATATACTTAAATTATTCTTATACGTTGCTATAATGACTTAGTTATGTAGAAGCAAACTCGGTAAATAAAACAATATGGCCGCCAAATTGACCAAAAATATGATATCATTCATATTACTTATAAATATATGACTTTCAAGTATATTTATTCTTGGAATCAGTAAGGCACACGTCTCACTCGGTTGTAACATATTTTTGATCAATTTCACACG
>MU158757.1:1085174-1124196 GCA_015888305.1 Antheraea pernyi
TTTTTTTTTTTATGTCATAGTTGGCAAACGAACAGGTGGGTCACCTGCTGTTAAGTGATCACCACCATCCATGCACACTAACAATCCCAGAGGAGTCGTAAGTGCGTTGCCATCTTTCGGAGGGAAGGGTTAGGGGAGGGAAAGGGAGAGGAGAGGGGAGGGGAGATGGGTCTCCGGCGCTCTCACTGACCGAACGAAACGCAACATTGCAAGCACTGTTACTTCACGTCGGTTTTCTATGAGAGGGTGGTACTACCCCGGGCGAGCCGACCCATTCATGCTGAAACCAGTAATAGTTTCAGCGTGGCTCTACCACCATTGAAATATATTGTTTGTAATCCAAAATAGTTTCTATTCTGTCTACACAGAGTCTAAATACCTTTATTACCTATTAATTGGATATAATAGGATCAATAGTTTCGATTCTGACTTAAAATTGCTTTCAGGTTTTATTTTAATGGTTTCGCTATAAAGCGATGTAGAAAAGGATTAAAAGCGGTTAACTGTGATAAACAAAATACAGGGTTTATAAAAATAATACAATAGCAATTAATTCATAGTTGATACTTATACATACGTAAGGTATACTAAGGATGTAGGATGTAGGGTTTTATATATATGACATAGGATATTCTTGCGTTACTTTTCACATATTTAATTTTGTTTTATGATTATGAAGACTAAGAAGATAATAATGATGAATAAAATAATGTACGACATATTATATAGAAGATTTGGCGCTTATGCCTTTATTGTAACTTGGACATGGTAGAAAATTGATTAAAGGATATATAAGAAATACCTATATTGACAACTTCAGAATTGGCAGTATGGATTAATTCCTTCGCCTGTCCTATTGAACGAATATTATTACTACTACAAACGAAATCTCTCAAAAGGAAAAAAAGTGCCCGATTTTGAAACATTCTTCATTGGTGCTCCGCTTCTATTGGTCTTAGCGTGATGATATATAGCCTATAGCCTTCCTCGATAAATGAGCTATTTAAAACCGAAGGATTTTCTCAAATCGGAATGGTAGTTTCTGAGATCCTAGCGTTCAACCAAACAAACAAACAAACAAACTCTTCAGCTTTATATATTAGTATAGATAAGAAAATTGTGGACATAAAGTGTGAGAAGTTATAGTACGAATATACAGAATAGAAGGTTGATTTTCTTTTAAATGTGTATGTTAATTTTATTAAACGAAAAGTGATTTGATGTTTCTAACTTGTTTAATTATTGCTAAAGCTGGTACAGTGTATCTATCTTCGTTTGTTTTGTTATGGGATTAGTCATTCTATGCTGAGAAACTTGTAGGCGAGTGACGACTAGCGACATACTAGATAATATCTTAGCGGTCACTCTTCTGTTATCTATACAAATAAATAAAGTTGTTTGTTATGTCAAAATAACAAGTTTGTACTAAATATATATATATGGAAGTATAAGTAAATAATTTTTAAAATTGTTGTTTGTGTATTTGTTATGTATGTCTTATGCCTTATGGATGATGGCTTAGGTGATAGTATGTTCGGACACAGCGTCGATGGACGTAGGTTCGAATACATACAATTAATGGTGGTAGAGCCACGCTGAAACTATTACTGGTTTCAGCATGAATGGGTCGGCTCGTCTGGGGTAGTACCACCCTCTCGTAGAAAACCGATGTGAAGTAACAGTGCTTGCCGTTTCGTTTGGTCAGTGAGAGCGCCGGAGGCCCACCTCCCCTCCTCTCTCCTCGCTCCTCTCCCACTCCCTCCCCTAACCCTTCCCCCCAAAGGGTAGCAAACGCACTTGCGACTCCTCTGGTGTTTTTGGTGTCCATGGACGGTGGTGATCACTTAACATCAGGTGACCCACTTGTTCGTTTGCCACCTAATACATAAAAAAAAACTGAATGAATAGATCGTGAGGAATCTATGATGGTAGGGTGTTTTCTAAGTCCGCCTGGCTAGTTACCACACTCAAATTGAAAATCTATCGCCAAGCACCTATTATTCCGTCAGCTGTACCTGAGAGTCAGCCCCTCTAGGCTTGGCGTGCTTACCACATATACATAGCATAGCATATTAGATAGACCACGATTGTAGACAAACTCTAAAGGGTATAAAGTGTAAAAAAAAAGGAACGGTTGGGTCGATTTGGACGTCACTTTCACTGATAGAAGTGACTTCATTAAAAAAACAATTAAGTTTCCGCGAAAATACTATAAGCTAAAGAAGCAGTACCGTGCACGCACCATGCTTACCATATCACCACACATTTTTTGTTAAAATTCACAGGGATCAAGTCGTGAGTAACAGCTAGTAATTAATAATATTATAATAGTAGAGGGATTATTTGGGTTTTCGTTTGTTTGTATGTGCCAATCTTTGGAAATACCTGACAGATTTTTAATAATCTCGTAACATTTCATGGCATGTTTATTGAGGAACGTAATAATTAATCTGACATTACGCTACGACTTTTAGGAGTGACAGAATTATACAGAGCATAATGCAGAGAATACGTCCAACAATTTTCTTTTTTTAATGTCATATGAGGCAAACGAACAGGCGAGTCACCTGATGTTAAGTGATCGCCGCCGTCCATAGACACTAGCAACACCAACGCCAGGAGAGTCGCAAGTGCGTTGCCAGCCTGTGGCCTTTGGCGCTCTCACTGACCGAACGAAACGTAATAATGGAAGCACTGTTACTTCACGTGGGCGTTTCTGTGGGTCGGTTGGACCCCGGGCGAGACGACACATTCGTGCTGAAACAGTAATGGCTTCGGCGTGGCTCTACCACATACTAAAATAAATAATAAAAGAATAAAATAATGAACTAATATTCCGCGCGTGTTATAAGGATAGGCGGTATCACGTGTAAAGTGAATGCGGATAAAACCGCGGGTATGGATAGATCACAATAATCTTTCTATACATAGAGTTTTATTATGTTACTATACATAATAAGTCTGTAAATGTAACTTGTCTGTACTATTTAGATTTTTGTGAAAATAATTGGTGCATAATATCTTTATATAAGTAATAGAATATATTTCAATCATTTTTACAAATGTCTGTCTGTTTGTTTTAACACGCATTACTATTAAAGTTCTATGATCACGATTAAAATTACATCAAAAAAATTATGACGCATATCCTCGTCTATATAAATAAAATTTAAGTTTAGGATTAATTAAAATCGGTTCTATCTATCAAAAATTATTGTAATTTTAATGACGCGACTTAAGTACTAGAGTAGGTAAGTAAATGGACTTAATATATTCCGATGTTTTTATTAGTCACTGTTTTGTTACATTAGATTCCATGCGGACAGAGTCACGGGCATAGCTAGTAATTCATATAAGCAAAGTTAATGTTTATTTACTAGTACAGTAATAACTGAAATTGTCTAGTACCATTAAAATCTATAGATGTAAATACAAATCTATTGGTCAATTTGGTGATTTTTTTTGTTATTTTCTGCGTTGACATAAGCAAACGGAGCGAGTATTTAGTAATTAATAATTTGGTCATAAGCATTTAATAATTATCTAACTACATTTTTGTTTAGGTGTGTACTACTAAAACAATGGTAAGTTGGTTTACAGCCAAAATCATAGCCAGTACAGAAACTGTGAACTTGGGACAGTTGTAACTAACGAAATTTCATACTCTGTTACGTTCTCACAAGTAAACGGTGCGAGAATAAAACAAGCAATACAACAAGTAAGTTTTACTTTACCTGTTAACAATTAAAATTTCGTATTACATATCAACAAATGTATTAAAATTCCGTCGTGAGTAACGAAATATACCAGTATATTTATTTAAATATTTTCCTTATTTCTTTCTTCTTTGCCTAAATATTCTTTAAGGTATATACATTCGATTTTTTAAATCAAAACTCCTTACTGTTTGGTTTTCATAGTTGTTATTTTACTAGTTTTAGAGTGTATTTATCGAATTTACAATATTACTGAGGGGCTGATGTTACTCGCATCCATAGGAAGTGTACCTCTCAGTCCCCTGCACGTGTTTCCCGGGTGCTGCTAAAAAGTGACAAATTTTAGACCGCTGCACTGTGTGCCAAATAAATTAAACCTCGCAGCGACAAATAAAGTAATACATCAATCGACGACAATAATATACTTTAATAGTCTGGATACTTTAATTAGCCATACGATTAAATAAAATAAAACAATATTACAAGCAGTTCAATTATAAATGAAGACGTCATTATCTTGGTGTAATCTTAAACATTATGCAACGTATGCCCTTAATAGTTTTTAAATGGAAGATTTTTTCAAATTTACCTGAAACTTAACAAATGTTAGGGTGGACGTTACTTTGCACTTTCAGGCGGAAGTAATTAAAGATTGCCACAAAATAATGCCGTCATCAATCAGATATCTTGAATTTTAAACATTATCTTTATAAATTAAATCCTATGTGTTAGCTATATTATTGTAAAGTTTCATCAAAATCCGTTCAGTAGTTTTTGCGTGAAAGAGTAACAAATATCTATCCATCCTCACAAATTTTCTCGTTCTTACTTTGATTTTTGGGGTGTAAGGGGTGTCAAATAACATCATTAGACTTGAGACACCCAAGCCAACCTCACCTGCGCGTGGTGCATCCTGCTGAATAACGAACGAGGCAATGTAGGGTATTACAGCCTGACAGGCTCGCAACCATCATATATATGGCAAAAAAGCCCGTCATAGTGATTCGCTTCTGCGGGTCGCGTTTCGGGATCAGCCTGTGCATATTCGCAGGCCGGCATGACAGTGGCGACCGGCGATGGATAGTGTGTCACTCGGTGGTTGCCATTGTTTTTGGACTGTACTGTGCTTATCATCAGGCATAGTGCAGTCACTTTGCCGTGGTACAATAAAAATTGATAGCAATAATGTAAATTTGACCTATCCCTCGCGAACATGTACTATATTCTGGATGTTCTTCTTTGTAAGTTGAAAATCTATCTCCAAACACGTGTTGGTGTGTTTCCGCAGCTGCAATTGAGAGCCAGTCCCCTACAGTTTAGCGTGTTTACCATGTTAGGCTACATCGTAATTCAGCATCAAACGAGATTATAATCAAATGCTGTATAGTATTAAGAAAATCATGATGATTTCTGTAATTACCATCATCATCGTATCATAGATCATCATCATCATAGATCATAAAAGTTTATTTTGTACAATTTGAGTTATAAATATCAAGAAGCGACGTAATATTCATGTTTTATTTATCATATTGGACCGTGTTCAAAGTTTTCGTAGTCTAACCGCATCTAGTGTCCAATATTGATCAGAGTCGGTCATCAGCGATTATATCGACTCAAATCACGTAATATATGACAGAGCAAAAATTAACTGCGCGCTTTTGTTCGACGTCCGATTAATCATTCGTTCTTCCATTCATTCGCCCATGTTTCATGTGAGCTTGCGTTTATTTTAATGGATGGCGGTTTTATTAACTAATATTGACTTTCAGTGTATATTTTTGATGGATCCTTAATTAACCGTATTATTTTTACTATTTCTTTATTATATTTTAAAGAATAAAACTTTCCTGTTCACTTGTAAGTCACCTATAACCGATTTATACTCGTTCATTTTGCTAGGCGTAAATTAAACTTCAGTAATCTATACATAATATTCAGAATGCAAAGTGTATGCATGCATGCCTTTATTGTTAGCTTCCGACATACATACACGAGGAGGCACCGTGGTATATACTGTTGTTGCAGGGGAAACTGGGGAATGTTTGGCTGAAGTTTAAGACCAAAACTAAACGTTGTTCCGCAATTTCGGTGAGCCATGTAGTTTTACTCATATAATCTTAAACGGTGTATCCTTACTATACTCGTCTAATTTTCGATACCTGTGTCCATTAATTCAAATTAACGATGATATAAACAAGGGTGTAAGTAATAGGATAAATGTACGGTAGATGAATTGACGAAAGGTGTTTGAGGTCACTTGTGGCATTAGTGTATGTGTGTGTGTGTGTATAGTGAAATTAGTGAAACACAAATATATTTCAACGGGATACCACATTTATAATACACAATTTAATAGTATTAGATAAAGCCGGCGCAAAGGTCCTATCTACCATCAAAAGTATTTATGTATTAGCAGAAGTATTGATCTTTAATACATATGCATGTTATAAAAGGCGTAGTACAAAAGGAGTGGGGATCAGTTTCGTGTGAATAGTCGGACCGTTCACACCTTTATAGATAATACGTGATTATACTCGTATATTACTGCTAGTCAAAGTAAACGCTTTTATTATTAATGCTTGATTGGTATTTAGTGACTTTTTGATTAAATGAGAAGGAAGATGTCATACTTTTATAACTACTCCACCAACGTTGAAAAAAAAATCAAAAAGAGAAATAAATTCGCTCTTTATATGCTTGATGTATGTCGTTTTACGGATATAATAATGTTATCCTATTAATATAATACATTAATCATTTTCCTCGACTGATCTTCATAAACAATTACAGTTCAATATTCAATTCAGAGAGTCAATCAATCACTATTCCCATATCCCCTTTCATTGTCTTATCAGCTCACATACTAAAATGGTATCCGTATAACCGGACGGTAATTATTGGCATGGGCAGTTCGTGTCGGCAACCCTCAGTCGTGTGGTTTAACAAAATATCGTATTTCGTTTCGGTGTGTGCACGCAAAATGTATGCGTAGTATGACACTATATGAAATAGAACATTTGTTAGAATTTATTAAAAGCTATGATTTTTACGTTATATTTTGGATAATCCTGGGTTCCATGCCTATAGAGGGATCTTTGTTCAATAGTGGAATATTTAGTTAGTGACATTATTATTACATTTACTTCTTTTTTGAAACTGACTATATGCTATTGGCCTGATAGGCCTTAACAGTTGCATCGGACTAATGGGGCGAGCATTTATGGCGTTTAGCCGGTTGGCAACAAGCTCAAGGGTGACAAAGTGGCCGAACGTCGGCTTGGGGTGTTGCTTTGGATTGGAACGCGAATCTTACAAAGCTAAACTAGCTAAGTTAATCATACATATTCGAATAAGTGAAGGACACATGTGTGCCTCACGAATTCAAATCTGTCTTTTGTATCTGTTAACTCGGCTATGCTAAACTAAGTACATCATCATCATCATTACCCTTATCCCACTTAAGTAGGGTCGGCAGAACATGTTTTCTTTTTCCACTCTCTCCTGTCAAATGTCATTTCAGTATTCACACCTTTTACGCACATATCGTTTTTCACGCAGTCCATCCATACCTTTTTCGGTCTTCCTCTACTCGTATATCCGTCCACAAACATACTCAACACTTTTCTAGTTACATGGTCTTCATCTCTCCTCATGACATGCCCATACCATGCTAACCTATTACTCCTCAACTTCTCTGTCACTGGTGCTATTTTCAAACTTCCTCTGATATACTCATTCTTAATTTTATCCATTCTAGTCACACCACACATCCACCTTAACATTCGCATCTCTGCCACATGTAATTTTCTCTCATCCGTCTCTTTCGTAGCCCAGCACTCAGATGCATACAGCATGACTGGTCTTATCATAGCTTTATAAACCTTCCCCTTGAGTTTCAAAGGCATTCGTGGGTCACAAGCTACCCCGGACACATTTCGCCATTTCATCCATCCTGCATTTATTCTGTTCCTCACATCCTTATCAATGCCACCGTCGCTTTGTATCAATGAACCGAGATACCGAAAATTAGAGCAGGCTGGTAAGGAAACACCATTTAAGGTTATTGGAGAAAAACTAGACGTACCACCGAAGTCGCAAAACAAATGTTCAGTTTTTGTTCTACTAATTTTCAAACCAACATTCTCCAGTTTTTCTCGCCATTTTTCCAGCCTACTCTGAATCTCGACAGCATCTTCTCCGATAAGAACAATATCATCAGCAAACAGCATACACCAAGGTGTATCCTCCTGTATGTCTGATGTTAATGCATCCATAACAAGAAGAAATAAATAAGGGCTCAAAGCTGAACCCTGGTGTAAACCTACAGCCACATTGAAATCATCGGTAACTCCAGCTTCGGACCTAACATGTGTTTTGGCTTGACCATACATACCACTAATAAGTTGTAGGTACTTTCCAGGCACTTTTTTCTTTTTCAAAGCCCACCACAAAACATCTCGGGGAACTCGATCATATGCCTTCTCCAGATCAATGAACACCATATGCAAGTTCTTATGTACATAAAGTACAAAAAAAAACCTTTATTTCATAACATCGGCGTACTATAAAGAAAAAACTTTTCTTATTTCCTTCGTTCGAAGATTACTAGTAATAACTGATAACAAACAGTTGATCAACTTCCTTGCCTTTGTATATGGATTCTGAATCTGTGGGGTTTGAACAAATACCTCATTAGTTTTACAAATGTTATGATTGATATCAAGATTGGACTGCGAGGGCGATGACGTCACTCAGGGGTCGCGCCCTAATCGCGTGCCGTGGCGGGGTAAATTCGCGTGTTCGTGTTTTGCACCCACACAATTTACCAACCATATAAATTAATTAGTCCTTGCGAAAACATGCTTTATACGCTATAATAATTTTGAGTGTATTTAATTAAGGTATGTTTCCATTTTAAAGTCGTATATGAACTATTATACAGTCATTTAAAAGTGTAAACAATTTTCTATGAACTACAATATTAAATTACATGTATAGGGTGTGATAACGTTAGTGACTCTTTTGGAGTCACCAGTATATCTACCTACTGAAAAGGTTTTGATATTAATGAATCAGTTATCGGGGTTATCTCGGTGGGTCTAGTTATATGGTATTTTAAGCGTGAAAACAATGTTCTATCAATCACAATATTTAATTACACGTATAAGGTGTGATAACGTTAGTGACTCTTTTGGAGTTACCAGTATATCCAGCTACTGATAAGGTTTTCCTGTTAATGGATCAGGGATCCGGGTTATATCAGTGCAGTGGTTTCAGGCTGCAATAACTTAATATTAAAGAAAGTGTTGACACTTTGTCGTGTTATAATAAATTATTTCGTTTATTGTGCGTAATATATCTAAATAAATAAAATAAAGGGTCTTCTTCTTCTGTAAAGCAATACACAATTCCGGCAATGTCATGTAGCTACAGAATGTACGCTTTCTGTGGCAGATAGTCCCTTAAACGAAGGAGACCGATTAAAAAATGTAATTCGAAAAAGAAGATAATCATTTGTGTTCAGACCGAGTCATTGTATGTTTCCCACAAACCTACATACACCCAAACTTAGGTACATATCGATTAAGAAATAGACAATCAATAAAAAATAACCCTTCATTTAGCTAAATGCACTGGTGTACCAGTATGACATAGACGAAGACGACAGATGATAGAAATAACGTCCTTACTCAGATATGGAAACGTAAAAATGAAACAGAATGGAATTTAAAAAAATTAGACATGACGAGCTTACAGCGTATGGGTGAGACCACACAAGCGGGCAATGACCTTCATTATACTAAGTATGTTTTACATCCATCTAATAAAACCAGTCTATATCATAACGTAAAGGGTCACCCAAAGTTATTGCTTTCGTGAATATTTATTGGCTTCAACGTAAGAGACCGCTAGGGCTATGAAAACTTATATATCGCTCATAAAGCGCGTTATTTCCTAAGAGTAATAAATTTTTGATATAAATTACTCGATGATTCGACGAAGTGTGAATGTATGATGTTTGCTAACTAACAAATGATATAGAAATATGTATCTTATTAATAACGTATGTGATTTCATGTTCGCATGCGGAATTAACTAATTAATAATATTACATTTGGTATCGTTTAAAATTAAACATATGTAAATATTATTCCCAAAATAAATTGTAATTTAAACTACGAATGCAGTCTCCAACTAAAAAAGACAGTCGTCAAATATAAAAAGACCCTATCCGCTATTTTATAAATTAAAATATTCGAGGCAGTCATATGGACAGAAGTGAAAATTCAAAAGAATGAAATCTCCTTTGAATTTTTAAATTAATTATAGATTATAGTGAATGACAATATTTAAATTTTAGAATTGGTTTATTGAAATCATTAACATTAGTGTGGTTTTCATATCGATTGGCACACGGAGCAATAATTATATACATTTTTATAAAGTCTATTAATCACTCAGAAGTATGATGAGCTGCAAAATATCCATATTATATGTACACAAGCCACTATAGGTACTACGCGTCGCTAGTATGACGTAAGCAGCCCAAGCATAATAAGACCGGTCACGCATACTAGCATGCCATGACGCCAAATTATAAAATTATCTCCTGCCAAAAATCTAAACGCGCCTAAAGAAGTTTTCACTTCAAAAATATGAGTTTCTCTAAATCATATTAGGAAGATTATACCGCAAATGTACTCTTTTTTGTGCTAAAGAGTAGCAAACAGGCAGACGGCCCCTCTGATTGTAAATGGTCACCGTCGCCTATGGACTCCTGCAATACCAGGTATCGTTGTTGCGTTGCCGGTTTGAAGAGTGTGTTTCAATCCTTTTTTGAAGAGACCAATATCATAACTCCTAGACAATACCATTGGTATTGGTATTGTACCAATGGATAACCCATTCCACAGCGCCAGGATCTGGAGAACCTTACGGTTGTTGCTCTCCAGTTTCTTACAAATATCATATTTTTAACACTCTCGAACACTACAATTATGGCCGTAGCATATACGATAAAAAATAATTTAATTAGTAAAAAAGTTTATTCAGTTAATAAACGGTTACTGCAATTGTGACCTACGAATGCCTTCAAGGGGAAGGTTTATAAAGCTATGATAAGACCAGTCATGCTATATGCATCTGAGTGCTGGGCTGCCAAAGAGACGGATTAGAGAAAATTACATGTGGCAGAGATGCGAATGTTAAGGTGGATGTGTGGTGTGACTAGAATGGATAAAATTAAGAATGAGTATATCAGTGGAAGTTTGAAAATAGCACCAGTGACAGATAAGTTGAGGAGTAATAGGTTAGCATGGTATGGGAATGTCATGAGGACAGATGAAAACCATGTAACTAGAAGAGTGTTGAGTATGTTTGTGGACGGATATACGAGTAGAGAAAGACCGAAAAAGGTATGGATGGACTGCGTGAAAAATGATATGTGTGTAAAAGGTGTGAATAGTGAGATGACATATGACAGGAGAGAGTGGAAAAAGAAAACATGTCGTGCCGACCCTACTTAAGTGGGATAAGGATAACGATGATGATGATGAAACGGTTACTGCAATATATTTTACTATAATTAATATTGCAAACTCAATTAGGATTACGTTTTAATCATTGGTAACATAATACGAAAATCATATACGTTAGTTATTTTAAACACAATGTAATTTGTAATCAAAGAGGCGCGGTCGCGGTAAACTAATTAGTACATTTTATACATATTAAATATTCATTTGGTTGTAATTAAGTATTGAAATAGAATAGCGAGGCAGAGATACGAAATTAATTCGTTGTTGTAACCCATCGACACCTTATTGACACATACGTCTAATAGAACGCTAGAAATGTTTCTCAATGCATCTGATTAGTAAGTCGGGAGTTAAGAATAACTAGATATTGCATAAGTTTTATTGAAGTGAAAACTTCTTTACCGCTATTTTTGGCAGGAGATAAATTTATAATTTCGCGTCATGACATAGTAATAAGCATGACCAGATGTATTGCGCTTGCAGACTAGCGACGCGTAATGTAGGGCCTTGTGTACATCTAATATTGATATTTTTCAGCTCATGATACGTTTGATTGGTTAATATACTTTATAAAAATGTATATAATTATTTTTCCGAGTGCCAATAGATAAGAATAATTCAATCCATTCCTCTCCTTTTCATAACCCACGCGCGCCGGGCTTCGGAGCCATAGTTTTACGGTAAATCCTATCTGGGCACGAACTAAAAAGTTCACAACTTCTTATCTTTGCCGTACCGTGAAGCTGTGGAACAATCTTCCGGCCAGTGTGTTGCCTTCTTCCTATAACATGGGGTCCTTCAAGCGTAACGTAAGAGACATTTACGCAGGCCGCCATGACAGCGGCGACCGGCGAGGGATAACGCATATCTTGGTAGTCGCCATTGTTTATGGATTGTACCGTGCTACTATAAAACAAAAATCACACTAATGTTAATAATTACAATAAACAAATTCTAAAGTTAAAAATTTTGTTATTCACACTATAATTAATTAAACATTCAAAAGAGAACACAGATATTTCATTGTGTTGAGTTTTCACTTCTGTCGGCAGTCCTTATGGATGCTTCGACTTTCTTTTGACGTCGATTCCCGATCATTACCCAATTATTTTCCATTGTAAAATAACACATTAAACGTCTAATAACGTAAGTAACTAAACAATACAACATGTAAAGGTATTTTATTAGTAAACAAGTTAGAACTAATCGTTTTTAAAAAAATGTAACTGTTAAATAGTACACATAAGTAGTAAATGTAATAAATAACAAAGCTTAAATATTCTATTTACATGAAATTTAGCATTTTTTTATTGTATAAATAACTTTCACTATACTAAAATAATTATGAACAAGCAATAGAATACACATAGCCATTCATATTTCTTTAAATCATAACGCTTATTTGAAAATAACATTACACAATATTAATTTCATTGAATACACATTAACGATACAGCATATTTGCTGTTAACCGAACTATTATACAATGCTCTATAATGTATGAATAACACAATTAAATTGACACTATTGGCTATAGATTTTGCATGAAAACCACAATCCGAACAGATGTTCTCATTTTCATTTATGTCTAGTTTCAACGGTACAACACAATGGATTATAAATGCGGTTTATATGTAACAAACAACTTTGACTATAATAGCGGCACAAAATGATGGCCGTTTTGACGTTTATTCTTTCATGAAAAGTAGTATAAATTAACAACAATTTTGAAGAAGCATTTTGCTGTTCATTTTGTTCAACAGTTACGTGTAGTTAGTCCTAAAATTTATCGAAGTTTAGGTCACATAGTTTGTATTTTATTCATATCTTGAGATTTCAGAAAAATGTTGTATCTTAGCTTTCACGATTGGACCCATATTAGGACAGGGATAGACATAGAGACAGGCATATTATTGTGGCGCTGTCTGTGAAGCCAAATACTGTCAAACAATGCTTGATCCAAATCATAGTATTTATTTCTTTATTTTTCTTTCCATATTGTAGAGATAGTAGAAGGACTAAAGTCCTTCTTCTAATATCGCTTATCTTTGCTCCCGCTTCTATTGCGCTTATTAATATAAATCTCTCACTCGTCATGTTTATAATTTTAAAATTTGTAAGGAACTAATAACATGAGAACATATAGTCGACGCATAACAACCTAACGATAGCGAACAGCCCAGATAAACTTGTGCAAAGTAATGACAACAAATCAAAGATAAATTTCTTCCATACGAATAACGCTTAGATTCGAGGTGAATATAATAAAACAACAAAATAACAAACAGAATAACGTATATAACTGTATATTTTTGTTAACTTAGATATTAATGGTTATTGCTTAATAATGATATAATTTTTTCGTTATTTAGAGTGGGTGTGATGCTTTATAGAGTGTTTTATTATGTGAGCAATGTAAAAACAACCAAATGTCAAGTAATTTTGGCGTTTTAGGTAGTTTGTTGTTAAATAGAGAGGCGTTAATTGGAGTTTTGAGTAATAGCGTAATAATTTTAAACAATTTATAGTAATCGACATTGCACCATTGCATGAACTTAAGCTGTCAGTGATGGAAATTATCGTGATCGAAGTATTATATATTGTCGTGAATTTTATGGGGTGTAAGGGCTGACAAATAACATCATAAGACTTGAGACACCCAAGCCAACCTCAACCGCACGTGGTGCACCACGAGGCAATGGCGAAAGCTGGGTGGTAGGGTTTTAAGTCTGACTGGTTTGCAACCACCATGTATATGGCGAAAAAGCTCGTCATAGTGATTCGCTTCTGCGGGTCGCGTTTCGGGATCAGCCTGTGCATATCCAGCTATTCGCAGGCTGGCATGACAGCGGCGACCGGCGATGGATAGTGTGTCACTCGGTAGTCGCCGTTGTTTTTGGACTGTACTGTGCTTACCATCAGGCATAGTGCAATCAATTTGTCGAGCTAAAATTAAAAAAAAAAAAACAATAATTTCTTGATTAGATATCATGTTCAAGATTAAAATCTACAGCAATTTATCTGTATGTTAAACATTATTATTATTACAAAAAATACTCTTATACTATTGTACAGTTACTATAAATAATTAGATCGATAACTGAATCTATACTAATATTATAAAACTGAATAGTTTGTTTGCTTGAACGCGCTAATCTTGGGAACTAAAGATCCGATTTGAAAAATTATTTCTATATATCATCACGCTAAGACCAATAGGAGTGGATGACCAATGAAGAATGTTTTTTTTTTTTTAACTTTATTTTTGGCAATCAATCTTTTAGATTATTACTGCCATTGTCAAGTAGTTAATAGTATTGCAAGTTCATCTTCCATTCCATTTTGGCAACCAGTCTTCTAGTAGACCATCACTGCCATTGTCAAGTGAGTATCGATATTACAAGTTTCCTGATATAATTTCAATGAACTAACAAGATGGTGGTCAAGTTGTTAGAACTTTCCATGGAGTTTTTGTGGCATCTCAGAATTCATGGTCCGTGGTATTATTTTCTATTCACTTCACTTATGCACAATAAACAAACTATATTACATAAAACACCACCAATTTTATACAATATAGAGTCAAGTAACACAAGATTATGAATAAAAAATAAAATCCACTACATGACAGACCAAGATCCCGCCAAAAACTCAATGAAGAATGTTTCATAATCGGGTTTCTTTTCCTTTCGAGAGCTTTCGTATTAGCGTTAGCCCAAAGTAACTATGTTAGGTCATTTACTTTTCATAATCTCTAGTGCAGATGAATTATAATGTTTCGGATTATTACGATTCATATTTAGGTAGGTAGGTTTTGTAGGTGGTAGAGCCACGCTGAAGCTACTACTGGTTTCAGAATGAATGGGTCAGCTCGCCCGGGGTAGTACCACCCTCTTACAGAAAACCGACGTGAAGTAACATTGCTTGCATTGTTGCGTTTCGTTCGGTCAGTGAGAGCGCCGGAGGCCCATCTCCTCTTCCCCCTCCCCCTTTCCCCACTCCTCCCTCCCCTCAAACACAGGCTATCAACGCACTTGTGACTTCCCTGGTGTTGCTAGTGTCTACGGACGGCGGTGATCACTTACCATCAAGTGACCCGTCTGTTCCGTTTGCCTCCTATAATATAAAAAAGGTAGTTTAGTATTTGCTGAATATTTAAATGCACTCTCTGGTTACAATTTGGAACGCATCCAGGAACTAAATAACGGCTATTCTTTTAAATATTAAATACAAGTTATTTCCCAAGAGGCATAACTTTACTTTAATTGGAAATGTTTGCGATGCGTATTGCAGCATTTCTCATTTTGCAATTTGTTTTATTTTGAACGTTTTTTATATCTAGTGGCCGGATTATAAATTTAATTTAAATTGCATTATTTGTTAGCAGATGCAATTGTAATTTTCAAGATCATATTCATTCTATATATTTTTTATATAGTATTTGTGTTATTTTTCCATTCATCCCTAAACACATTTCTAAAAGTTGCAACGCATTAATAATTTGAAAATCTAAAAAGCTTAGTTTTACTATTCATTGGCCTAATCCCTTTTTAAAATAAGTGTTTGGTGGAAATTACTAGTGCAAAAGGTGTGTATAATGAATATGATTTGTTCACTATGGAAGTTGTTGTAGAAAATCCTATATTTCATATCAATGATTTCAAAATGCCGAAAATCTCACTAGTTAGAATCTAAATTACTGCGTAGTATGTACTACACTATATTTTTTGGTAGGTTTTTGACATTTGTCGTTGTTTTTATAAGACGCAAACGAACAGGCGGTTCACCTGATGTTACGTGATCACCGCCGTCCATAGACACTAGCAACACCAGGGAAGTCGCAAGTGCGTTGCCAGACTGTGTTTGTGGGGAACGGGAAGAGGAGAGAGGAGGGAGAGGGGGTGAGAGGTAGTGTACCTCCGGCGCTCTCACTGACTGAAAGAAACGCAACAATGCAATAACTGTTACTTCACGTCAGTTTTCTGGCGAGCCGGCCCATTCATGCTAAAACGAGTGATAGCTTCAGCTTGGCTCTACCACCTTCAATTCTTGGTTTGTTAGTACAATCTCATCTGATATTAAAAAACCATGTGATTTAAGATGGTAAATACGCTAACCCTAAAGTGAAGCTGCGGGACCACAGATATATATGCTTGGCGATAGATTTTAAATATGAATGTGGTAGCTAGCCAAGTGCGTTTAGAAAAAAACTCAACCACTAACTCTTTAATAGAAAAATGTAAGTAGTTCAGAGAAAATCCACAATATATCTACGTATTGAAAGGCAGGAAAACAGGACGCAGATGGGACGCTATCGATCATACGATTCGCCGCTTGTCGTTCGTTACAAGCGACGCGACGTTCGGTCATCAATCAAACGACGTAGTGCGACGCCCTCTAATCACTGCACTTCGCACAGTGGTTCGATTTGGAGAAAGTTGGGACATAGGAAATAAAGAAAATTTTAGTAGATGGTAGAGCCTGAAGTTATTACTGGTTTCAGCATGAATGAGTGGGCTAGTAACATACGAACCACAGAAACACCCATGACAAGTAACAGTGGTTGCATTGTTGCGTTTCGTTAGGTCAGCGAGATCGCCGGGGAACCACCTTCATCCTCCCCCTTCCCCCTAAGCACAGGCTGACAAGACACTTGCGACTCCCCTGGTGTCTATGGAAGGCGGTGATCACTTAACATCCGGTGACCCGCCAGTTCATTTGCCGCCTATGACATAAAATAAAACTCGTAATTTTAGCTTTCTATTTATCTCTACTAAATATTACAAACTGGCTGCCCTCACCTTCTTCGCGTACAGTACAGTAAAGTTATAGTAGGACCAAGTAACGAATTCAAACCACGACTGAATGGCTGAACGCCGATTCTACAAATATTTATGAAGTTTTCTTCTTCTGTCCTCAAACGTTCCTTTTTTATATAAAGATATTTTACAACAAATTTTCTTTCATACAAATCATGTCCTGAAAATTAAATTACTACACAAAGAAATTAGTTAAATATGTGTAGCTGTTCTGAAGTCCTACGCTTATATACACTTGCCTATTGATTTGTATTTATATAGATCATGGGAATCAGTACATGATCGTACTTATTCCAGATATTTGAGGATATGATATATATTCTACGTTAAATAGACAGTTTATCGAGAAAGATTCTAAAAAGATACTACTGAAAAGTGATGGAACTAGGACACGGCTGTTATATATACGGCTTATATAGTCATGTGAGGTGACCGGATATGTATGCTATTATAATTTGTGTTCATAATATACATCTGTATTTTTAATTCAGAGATTTTTTCTAGTATACACAGTAATTTTAGCATATTGTGTGAGCTAAATGTGTTTATAAGTTTTCCCATAGAGGTTAGGTATGTTAGAAGTGATAATTTTATCAAAAGTATTTTAGGATCCAAATAAAACGCATAGT
This sequence comes from Antheraea pernyi, assembly GCA_015888305.1. Taxonomy (NCBI): domain Eukaryota; kingdom Metazoa; phylum Arthropoda; class Insecta; order Lepidoptera; family Saturniidae; genus Antheraea; species Antheraea pernyi. Next base: position 1,102,880 of record MU158757.1, read on the forward strand.
TTTCTTCAAGCAATAAATCAATTTCACGTGCAAGAAGTCTCGAGTATCAAATATTTGCACGTAAATTAAAGATTGCTATTTTGAGACTATTTGAGAAGAAAATTAAACTTTATTTTGCTTATATTAAAATAATTTGTGAAACTGTTAACTTTAGCGACTTTTTTTTATAAATAAAAAGCCCCGTGATATAAATAAAAAGATCACGTTGAAATCCCGACGTTAGTTTCTATGTTCATCTTTTTTTCATAATAGAATCACTGTGCAATTCGTCGATAAAGATTACAGCTAAACTAAAACAGTAGTTCAGTTCCGTATTTTCCATAAATTTTATTGTTTACTAGCTCCTGTCCGCGGCTTTTCTTGTGTTTATGTAGATTTGACATATCTCTCGATAATAGTTTTTTTTTTCTGGATGAAAGAATACCTTATGTACGTTTCTGTACTTCTCATAATTTGTATGCAACATTTCACGTTCATTGGTTGAGTAGTGAAAGTTTGAAAGCGTGACAAACAAATGAACAAACATGAACATTCAAATTTATGATATTAATTAGGATTAGAATTTTTAACTACGATATTTTTTATCCAGGATTTAATTACGATTCGTAAGTTAAAACACACCTTTGTATAGCGATCTTTGTTTTGATAAGGGTTTGTAGGGATTTACGATGTTGCAAATATAAACTATGCGTCCATTGTAGGACGGTTGATAAAATATCGATATTATTATTTAGAAATATTTATATTTATTACTAATATTTTATTGGACGATATTTCGATATTGAAATACATATTTGACGGTCGATATTATTTTAATAAGTTTTTATTTTCAGTATAGATCGTAAATTATCGATATTTGAAATTCCGATATTGATGAATTTGGAAAAATCTATATATAGTAAAACCGATATTTGTAAAAAGATCAACCAACATTCTTAGTCCACTCAGCAAGGCAGTGTGGCTCGACTTACTCGGAGGGCTGCTTGCGCGACATCCGGTGGCGGGCGGAGTTCGTGTGTTGCAGCTGGTACAGCCTGGTACCGTTAGCCGGGCTATGCTTCTAAGCGTCCGACAAGATTGAGTGTCATTGTACGACACAACGCGACGGGATCGCGATGTTAGTCATCGATACCACAATACTCCCCTCCGACTGACTTACGACGGGCGAATATTGGGAATATTGCTGTTCTTCCGGAGCCTGTAGTTATTGAAATAGATTTTTACATCTTTAAACACAAATAGTTTATTACGGAGTAAATTATTGATGTTGTATTTGTATTATTACTAATATTTTACATATAATATTAAAAATGTATATTGATAGTTATTAGGTGGTATCAACTTTGAAATGAATATACCCAGTTTGTATATTAAAGTATCGCTATAAATGATATTTTGTAGGTGGTAGAGCCACGCTGAAGCTATTACTGGGTTCAACATGAATGGGTCCGTTCCACCGGGGTACTATCACCCGACCCACTGAAACAGCCACGTAAAGTAACAGTGTTTGCATCGTTGCGTTTCGTTCGATCACTGAGAGCGCCGGAAGCCCACCTTCCTTTACACTCCTCCCCCTCCCCCTAACCCGCTCCCCTCTCCTCCCACCATTTTTTTAAAGGCAGTGATCACTTACCATCAGGTTAACTGCCTGTTCCTTTGCCCCCTATAATATAAAAAGAAGATTTAGAATTTTATAAAAATCAAATTTTATGGATATTTTTGACATGAAAATCAATTCAAAACTATATGAGTATTATTAATAGTTCTTAGAGCTTATCAATTAAATAATAAATATTACAGAATTTCAAAACATGTAACTAGTACATGTACATGCTGTATAAACTAGAAATTTATTGCCATATCTACTATTTGAACTTCAACTGCGGCGGTCAGTATATCAAAAAATGAAGTAATTGGGATAGGAATCCCAACTTTTTTTTTACATAAAAAATATAGCATGCAAGTCACATGAATGAATAAAAAACGGGTGACTTGAATCTCTCGTATTAATTTATGTACCGTATTTGAATAAAAATGAATATTGGCTGCCATCGAAGTTTATATTTGTTAACCAACCATAAACTGTCAAATAATTGTACCAATAAAATATGTTTCTTTTTAATAGTATAAAATAGCAAACAGACATGCAATTCAGTTAATGTTAAATGATATACGGAAATAACAGAATCGCAGTTTTGAGGACAGTTATAGTAGGTTGTTACTCCTGTGCGCAGCGTGGGAAGAGCAACGTACTCAACTTGTTGCGGTGGTAGGAGACAACCTCTCACTTCCGGCACTGGTCCAGGGCATGCTGAAAAACAAGGTCTCATGGAACGCCATACTCACCTACTGCGAGACTGTCATGTCGTGGAAGGAGCACGCTAAGAGGCAGCGCGAGCGGGACGCAGAGGCGCTTGTCATCCGATGTCGCGGTGCTGGACGTCGCAGACGTGGTGGAGGCGACTTCAACCAGAGGCCGCCCTGAGAGAACCAGGTACGGGGGGGGTTAGGATTAGGAAACCTCTGGCGACCAACGAGTACATACTGTCCATCGCCGGTCGCCGCTGTCATGCCGGCCTGCGAAAAGCTGGATATGCACAGGCTGATCCCGAAACGCGACCCGCAAAAGCGAATCACTATGACGGGCTTTTTCGCCATATACATGGTGGTTGCGACCCAGTCAGGCTGTAAAACCCTACCACCCCGCTATCGCCATTGCCTCGTTCGTTATTCAGCAGGGTGCACCACGTGCAGGTGAGGTTGGCTTGGATGTCTCAATTCTTAGATGTTCTTTGACACCCCTTACACCCCAAAATTGGTAGGGATTGGTAGGGCTAGGGTTGGTAGGGTGGGGGGATAGAGGGTTGGTATTTTTTTATTTGGTTTGGGGTGGGCGATTGCCACCCCTCGTCTGACCACCTCTGTCATGGGGAGGGCAGAGACATTTTTGTTCATTTCAGATATTGGCCTTTTTATCATCTGTTTTCTTCTTCCGACTTCCATGCTATCTTACTCTTTCGCTTTTGTCTTTCCTTTCTTTCTTTTGATGCTTTTGGTGGCTATGTTAATAGGCGTCCCAAGCTATCACTTTTCCTTTTCCATCTGTTCTATACTTCCATCTCTTTGTTGTTTCTGACTTGTTTGTTTCGTTTGTATATTTCGGAACTTTCCCTTCGAGTCTTGTGTATTCTTTTATTTCCCCTCTTTTGTTGTTTATCTTCCACTGCATTCTGATCCGTGATATTGCCTTGTCTTTTCCTTTTCGATGTTTCCTTCTTCATCCTTACCACTTTCTTCTTACCATTTTGGATTCAGCGGCTGGTCCAGAGAATTGTATTTATAATTTGGGTTTGTGCTCATTTTAGTTTCTTTTGATGTTTCTACATTGTTAGCTACTTTGTTCGCCTGTAGTTTGTACCTTTAATGGTGGTAGAGCCACGCTGAAACTATTATTGGTTTCAGCATGAATGGGTCGGCTCGCCCGGGGTAGTACCACCCTCTCATAGAAAACCGACGTGAAGTAACAGTGCTTGCATTGTTGCGTTTCGTTCGGTCAGTGAGAGCGCCGGAGACCCATCTCCCCTCCCCTCTCCTCTCCTCTCCTTTTCCCTCCCCTAACCCTTCCCTCCGAAAGATGGCAACGCACTTACGACTCCTCTGGGGTTGTTAGTGTGCATGGATGGTGGTGATCACTTAACAGCAGGTGACCCACCTGTTCGTTTGCCACCAATGACATAAAAAAAAAAAAAAACGTTTTCTTGTAGTAAGAAATTGTTCAACACTATGCTCATTAGTAACGTTGTTCGATGATTCTTGATTTTAGTTGCTTAAATGGGCACTGGCCCAAAACATTTCCAACATCCTTCCACTTTCCTCTCTTTCTTCTATTCTCTTCTGCTTTTGCTTAACTAATAATTTCTTTCCATATTTATCAGTGTCAAAAGCTCTTTTCCCTCACTTCCCTTTCGCTATACTCGACACTTCTCCTCGCTATCTTGTCCCATATAGCTCTAGTGGGGCAGTTTTGGTCAAAGGCATTGTGTCGATTATCACTTTCTTTGTTAGTAACGCAGTTTTTGCATTTTGGGGCTTTCCCTTCTTTGTATACAGGGCAATCTACCCTCAGGTGGTCTTCGCCACAGTGGCTGCAGGTGTCCACTGTATTTGTACACCACTTTCGTCCGTGCCCATACTCCAGGCATCGCGTGCACTGTATGAGGGGCGACTGGTCAAAGACTCTTATTCTCTGCAGGTCTATATAAATTGCGCCTGCAGTAGTGAGTCTCCCCCACACAGTGGGCGACACCTGGAGCACGACATGGTTGAGTTGTGGGTTTCGAGCTCTTCTCCTGTATTTTATTTTGATCCTATGTTCGTCGTCGGGAATGTCCCGTAATATTCCTTTATTTTGGTCTTTTAGCAACGTCAGTATCTCCTCATCTTTGTGACTTTCCAGAACGTCTTTTAGGATCACCAGCGGATCTTTGTTTCTAGCCTTCTCTACATTGAGCTTCGGGGCTACCTTCTTTATCCTTTCCGTGATCTTTTTTACGTCCTCTTCCGCCACACATCCCAGCACCACCTTTTGGTCTTTAACCTTCCTCAGTCTGTCCGCTCTAAGTCCCGTTTTCCTCGCATCTACGGCCTTCCTTACCTTCTCTATTATATCTCCACTCGAGTCCCTATCTTCAGTGGACGATATAATGATTGAGTGCATTGGTGCCGGAAGACGGGTACAGATGTTTTCTGCCTTACCCTGGGTTGGCTGATGGACTGCCTTCCTCCGATTGTTCATTTCTGTCTCTTCCCATTTATTCATGTTCTCAATTTTATTATTTAGTTCCTGTATCATATTATTCATGCTCACCATGTTTTCTTTAATCTCTCTCTCCCTTTTTTCCATTTCCTCCTTCATCTCTTCTCTTATTTTGCTGATGGCTTCCACTATCATTTCTTTGAAATCTTCTTTTCTTATTTTGTTTACTGCAGACTCTACTGACATTCTCTTCATTCTATCATTAATTTCTTCTTTCTTATTTATTTCCTCATCTATTATTCCATATAATTGTTCGATACTATTTAGTACGCTGTCCTTTATGGACGTTTTCAAATTCCCTGATTTCCCCAATAGGGCTTTGGCACTTTGTGCCACTCCTAACGCTTTTGTTCTAATTTCAGTTAAGTTCTTCTGGTTTTCAACTGACTTCCTTTTTGAGTCTGTAGCTATATCTACATGTTTGTCCTTACGTTCTTCCTCCCTACTCATGACATTGGTGGTGTTTACGTTCATTATCGATTATCATGCGGCGTTTGATGTAATCATTCAAAATTGTAAGTATCTATTTAAAGGTTTGTATAAGTTGTATAACGTGTATTAATGATAAATTTAAAATAAAATAAAAGTTTGTAAATGTTGTAAAAATTTGTATAAGTGATATATTATTATTGATATTGAGACTATATCTATGTATATTATAATTCAATATTATATGTAGGTCTTATTTTAATCTTAATTATAAGTTTGGGTTTAAAATTCCCTTTAAGTCACTTTATATTGGTCAAAATTCTTAATGTTTTCTAGATTTTTTAAAAGTAATATACTTTAGTTTCTATTTTAGTGTCTATTCGTTTTAGAATATTAGTCTCCTAACTTTTTATATCACTGTTTGCCTACTTTACACGATGCACTTCGAATATCCTGAAAAACTCAAAGTTGAATTTTCCCTTAGTCAAAATCCACCTACCGAGGAAGGAAATAAGGGTGTGGTGGGTGGTCAATTTTTAGTCTGAATTTCGCGATTTTTTCGACGGATTCGTCTTCAGCACGTCCAGGACGATGCGTGAAGACGAAAATGTTCGGAAAATTGCGAAAAGTTTTTCCGAAAATTCGGGAAATGTATGTTTTTACTAATGTTTTGTTTTATTGCAGGTCCAGGAAGCGTCCCTCGACGGCGCCGACGGGTGCGGTTGGTGAGGGGTGGTGCTCCCGAACTGATTCTACAGGTTTGAAGATTTTACAAGGTGAGTTTTCATGGGAATTTGGAAAATTGTAATTTACTAATATATTAATTTTTTGCAGTTCCCAGGAGCATCTCTCGACGGTGCCGACGGTTGCGGCGGGTGAGGAGTGGTGCTCCCTATCGGATTCTGTCAAAATTAGCTGTAATTTAAAATTGGAAAATTTGGAAAATTCAAAATTCGTCCGAAAATGATGTTTTTCATGAATTTCAGGTTTTTACAGGTGTAATTTGTCAAAAACGTGTGGCGCAGACCGAGACGGTATGCGTCACTATTGTATACCTATAAAATTTTCTTGTCAAAATTCAAATTTGTGCAGCGATCGAGGGTTGGTATTGTGCTGGGTAGATAACCTCTGGCTTGCCTACTTACTTAGTGGGTAGGCAGGATTGGCGGGCGTAGGGAATGCGATAGGTAGGGTAGGGTTATTATTGAGGGACGGGGGTGGTAGGTTAGCGTAGGCCGGAGGGGATCTCAGGGTAGCTAAGGCGGAGGAGAAGTAAGCATGGGTAAAAAATCAATACCGGGGCGGCGGCGGAGCGGCTTAGCCTTTCTGCTGCCGGCCAAACCCAGGAGAAAAGGGGCGGGGTCCCTGGACTCCCATTGCACGGGTTCGGCAGTCTGGGAGGCAGTTCGCAACCGGGTGCCTCTGTCGGGTGTGGCGTGAAAAATGCCTGCCGTCGGGGGTGTCGCGGAGCTTGCTTACGCAACCCCGAAACACTCTCATAGTGCGGCGTAGGTTAGGTTAGGAGTTTTAGTCGGTTAAAGTCGCCGAAAGGCACCGGCACCGTCCTAGCACGCAGGTGGCGGCCGACTCAGCTCAAGCCCCCCCCCGGGGGCCTGACAGTCCATGATGGATTTTCTCTCCACGTTAAAAAAAAAAGGTTGTTACTCCTGAAGATTGAAGTTCAACTGCTTATATGTCAACCACACCCTCCCAACTGGAGCACAGACTTGCACTCCCTTAGTTGGATCTCTCACAGGTTCTACTAGAGTTATAAAAAACCACTATCACTTTTATCGTCCTAAAAATCATGTGAAATTTCGCGTACGTGACACTTCTAAATAATGACAGATATATAACAAAATCATTCATATTCGTCACAAGGAAAATAACCGAATAAGTTACATACATTAGTAAATTACGTTCCATGTTCAGAAGAATTGGGAACTTTGGTTGTAACAATGAGGTCAGAAACAATTTTTAAACACGAAAAGTCAAAGAACTTTGTACTAGATGATGATGATTTAGATCTGCGTAAAATCTAAGTATTTTGACCGTGAACAAACTTTTATGCAATCACTAACGAGAAATTTGTTACCGGAATTTCCACAATGTCGAACGGCTTTACTCAACGATGAGTCGGCGGTAATAGTGTTTGGTTTTACAACAAAGACTCAAAGCACATTACGGATTTGCGGGTAGAGAGCTCAAGTACCATGTCAAGTGGGTTTTAATGTCTAAAGGTTATTTTATATGGTGGATCAATATGTGAACGATGGTAACCTCTGGAAATGACGCTCTCCTCTGTGCATCCACGAAAAACGAATTCTATCTGTTTGTAAAAATATGTATAATGAAACGATAAACCAGATCTAGTTTCTTACCGGTTATTCTCGATGACTGGGTTGTTTTCCAAACTGGTGGTAGCTTTGACGTTCACAAGCGCCTTCTCCGGGCCTAAATGAAATAAAGTATTTTTAATTTAATTTATAGTTGCTATGGATATTTTAGTGAATTTACTTTATTCATGTTATATATAATACGTAGATAAAAGCGAAATGCGATATTGATAACACTGCACCAGCACGTATGAAGCATGAAACATTCTATTTATCACTGTTTCTTTTTATATCATTTGAATGATTTTTTGTTATTGCTACTCTTCATGGTATGTGTTATATAAGGAGTTGTAAAAAATCACTAGGCCGGAATTATTTTTTGTTTGTTTTAGATAGTGTTAGGATATTTGTAGTTGAAGTAGCATCTTCCCATTGCACAGGTCCGGTGGACGCAGGAGACGGCCGGTGTGTACACGGCTGTCTCCCAACTGGACGGGGCCCGGCGGCGGCGCTTTTACTGCTGGGCCAACCGCTGGGGCGGCACGATGAAGTTTATAGAGATCTCGTGCCGCCCCAACTATAGCGGAAGACGTACACCGTGGGGTTTTGGTCCGTGCGAGTCGGACATAACCCACTCTCTCCCCCGAGAGGGTGGTGTATCCATAAGAGATTTCCCCACGATAAAAAAAAAAAAAAGCTTAGATAACGGCAACGGAGAAGCTCAAATGAGTTGGTTGCATAATTTCTATTCATTTAAATATAGCACATTTTATGTTACCACCTGTAATATGCCAAAAATATCTCATACCTAGAATAAATAGATACCTATACAATGACGTGCACTGTATATCATTCTGTAGTTATGTTCTTAAGAGGCTACACTTGATTTACCTATTTTTGAAATTGAACCACGTAATTTCATAGCTAATAATACAATACTGTTAAATAGTCACAGATATAAACCAATATATATTTACTTAAATGTGTAATATAAACTATTAAAAAAAATAGATTAATGTTTATATTTCTTTACGTCTAAATTATTTTCCTAATTGTGGTGTTGACATTATTTAAAAAAAATATCCTCTCAGGTACTAATCCTGTAAGTTACCGACTCAAGAGTCAAAGTTAGGCAATTGTTACATGATATCAAGTTTTTAGGTCTAGAACAACGTTTTAACGACTAAAACCTTATCTACTAAGCTACAAAACTCCCACATATGATCAAAGAATACACAGAATGTTATCTTTTTACATTCAACGAACCATAAGGATTCTATCACATAGATTCGTAATGCGGATGATGTATCACAGAGGGCGCGTTCCACAAGACGTTCACAACGCTCACAACAGCCTCTTAGCCGTTCCACTACACGACCGCGTGCGTTGCGGTCGCGCCGAAAACGTCATTAATGACGTCATAACGCGAAGCTTACGACGCCCCATGTCTGCAGATGGGTCGGTGTGAGCGTTGACAAAATTGCCGGGATTTTCAATAAAGATGGCGACCGTAAAAATGACATTATTTGATACAGTAAAGAATATTAAATAACATGTTGTATTTATTTAATTAGTATTAAATTTATTAATAATTAGTCATTTATTTAAATGAAATATGTTAATTAAGTTTTTATAATTTTAAGTTCTAGTTAAAAATGTTTGGAATCGTTAAATTCTGAGAAAAAAAAATTATAATGACTTAATGATAATTTAATATTTTTTATTAAACTAAAAAATATATTTTATGATTTTATAATAAATAAAGTTAAATGAGAAAAATATATCATTTGTACACTTTTATAAAACATAGTTCAATAATATATACAATTATCCCTTTATCTATATGTGACTCGAAATTTAAATGTTTATCTAATGTAACACCGAGATATTTGACCTCGTCGGCCCAAGGTATATCGGTTCCGTATAGCCTGATGGGCTCGAGGTTATTACTACGTCGTAAAGGATCGCACGCACTTTTTGTTTTCTGTATTATTTATCTGAAAGCTCGATAAATGCCTTCGACTTGGGTTTAGAATTGTAATGCTCGAGACTAAGTTCAAATAGATCACTCGTGATTGTGAGCATTATTCTCAGTATATAGTATCTTATCTATGAGCATTATCGTCGTGAGCGCTTAGTGGAACGCAGTCAGAGTAATCTATGATTTAGAGACATAGTACTATTTCGCTTATAAGTGTCACCTTTGACTTATCTATACATATAAAACAATAACAGACAGACTGGCATATCAAAGCTCAGCCCAAACTACTAGGCCGTGAATATTTGCAGACGGATTCCTTTTACAATCTAAGTGAACACTAAAGTAGGATTTTTGAAAATTCAACCCCTAAGATAGTAAAAATAGCGATAAAATTTGTATAAAAATTTGTATTTATTCCTTCAGTCAGTCCGTCGGTTATTATTTCATATACATATATATAGATATGAAATAAAGAGTCAACAATAATTACTGCATTGAAAATGCGTTCGAAGCTGCGAGAAACTTCTAGTGATTTAATACATTATCTGCTTCAACAACATTTGAATACAATTTCCTGGTGAGCCATGTGGTCGAAAGGATCTCATAAATATCTTCCTACTGTGTATCATACTGAAAACAAACCAAATTGAATGATTATACTGTAAGACAGGCGCATTGTCCACCGTTACACGAGTTAATATATTTTCATATGGTATTTGAAGCGTTTTGTGATAAAAGTTAATTTTCTCTCTGGAAAGCGTAAATGTCTAATGTAAATAATAATAAAATTGTTCTTGATAGCAGTAAATATTTGATAGTATATACAACACAATATACGTGTATGAGGCCATTTTGTCCACCAAATAGGCACCGTATTTATACATTTTTTTAACGATTTAATAGGTGTATTAGACTGTGTGTTCAAAATTAAATAAAAAAAAAATAATTAAATAATGGTAAAAAGATTGTGTGCGTACTTAACTAAGTCAAAAGTCCATATGACGAAATTAAATAACGTGAACAATTTGTCTTCATATTTCTAAAGAAAATGATTAATAACGAATTACAATGTGTGTGTTTTTTTACATGTACAAATCCTTTATAGATACCCAACATGCCGGGCAACTAAGAGAGCGTTATGTCCGACTCACACGGACTTAAAACCCTGTGGTGTTCTTCACACATCTTTTTTGGCCGTGGAAAGGGCGCTGCCTTTTTTTTTACCTGGGGAAATCCCTACGGATTCCCATCCGAGCCGGGCAGCTGCGGGTGAGGTATGTCCGACTTGCACGGACTAAAGCCCCATGGTGCCTTCTCACACCTATTGGCCGGGGAGCAGGAGCTGCCGACTGGCACTGTTTCTACTCCCCGGCAGGTGTCGGCTCCTCATTAGGGACCTCTTCGCGGTCGAGGGGTCAAGATCGTAGACCCCTCAAGAGAGGGCGAGAGTTGCCCTCCCCAACGATCGTGGGAGTCGCATCGGCACAATGCGCCTCAATCACACGGGCCTGTGCAGAAATTCTGCCAGGACGATGAACGTGCCCGCGTCCGCCGTCCGCAGACTCTTTTTACGGCGGCATCAGGTCATTGCTGACCCTGCGCCGCTGTGATCTTCGACCTCGGGAGGGGAGCTGGCTGGTCTGCTCCCTCTCCCTCTCGGCCGCCTCCTTTGCGATAACCGCCTTGCAGTAGGAGGCATCGGAGCTCCATCCGGTCTCGCTCCCGACCATCCTACGGATGACGGCCGGGAGCGAGAGATCGGGTCGTATGAACACTCTGAAAAAAGGACGCTGCCTCAGCATTTCATCCCTTCGACCTGACAGGTGTTGGCCCCTTATTAGGGGCCTCTGTCTTGCGGTCTGAGGGATTTAGGGGTTTGTTGTGAAGACTCACTCTGATGAATCGGTGGGTGGTGCATCGAACACGAATGCATCTCAACCTTTGAGAGCCTGTAAACTGCCAGGGCGACAAACGTGCACGCGTCGATTGCTCGCAGGCTCTACCCAGGCACATAGTGCTCAGCCCAGGCACATTATCTTTCAAACTAAAAATAGTCGAAACTGTCATAAGCACTACCGTCAGAAGAGAAAACTAAAAACAATGAAATAACTGTGTTCTCTTTTGAATTTTTAAATGAATTACAGTATTTAATTTGTATATTGAAATTATTAACATTAATCTGGTTTTTACACCTATTGGCATTCTGAGAAATAATTACATACATTTTTAAAAAAGTTTGTTAATCAATCAAACATATAATGGGCTGCAAAATCTCAATATTAGATGCACAGAGGCCGCTATACTAGGCGTCGCGAGTCTGACGCAAGCCGTGCAAGCGCAATGGGGTCGGTCGCGCTTACTAGCATGTCATGACGTGAAATCATAAGTTCATCTCCAGCCAAAGAAATAGCGCTAAACGCACCTAAAAAAGTTTTCACTTCAAAAATCCTCTTCCAAACATTTATCGTAACGTACGACAAAAAGTAGGTACAACTTCAAGAATAAAGTACACAATTAACTTACTACTATTTCAGCAACCATTCAAGATTCGGTATAAATGTTCAGTGTGATTAGGAAGTAGACATTCTGTAATTCTTTACTCATATAATTCTAGAACACGAGAGTCGATGTAGTCCGGTCCGTATCGGATTGAACACAACGTCTCTCACATTTGTCTTTGGATCGACCACAATCTCGGGACCAGTCGAGGATCATCGCGACTTTGTTAATGTCATAGATTAGATCTTAAGCTATTTTCCAGTTGGGTCTATAAGAAATATATGTTCTTTCGAACTGAACGTACCATTGGAATAACGCGATATGTTACTACATATTATAAAACAAAGTCCTCTGCCACGTCTGTCTGCCTATTCGCGATAAACTATAAAACAAATTTTCATGCGGTTTTCACCATTAGATAAAGTGATTTATGAAGAAAGTTTAGGTATATAATTTGTCAAGGTTTTTTTTGTTATCGAACGGGACTACGTCCGCCGGGCCTGCAAGTGTATATAGATATAGGCAGTGGGGAAACGCTTAAGAACATCTATCTAGTGTTATCAATAAAAAATTGGAAAACGTTATTTTTTCTCTATGGTCGAAGTTCTACCACTGGACGAGCAATCGTATAAATAATTGTTTACATAGAAAATGTTTATTAACAGTTATAAATTATTAGCTTTTGATCTCGGCTTCGCGTGTATTATAGTAGATTAAAACTTTGAAAACAATACATTTTTTCTGCATCATAGATACCCTATGTTCTTCTTTATATCCCTAATAACGTGTATGCAAAGTTTTACGACGATCAGTTAAGTGAATAAGACGTGAAAGCGTCATAAACAGACTCACACGACGTGAAGTAACAGTGCTTGCATTGGTGCGTCTCATTCGGTCAGTGAGAGCGCCGGATACCCACCTCACCTCCCCCCTCCCCCCACCAAATTTTACGACGATCAGTTAAGTGAATAAGACGTGAAAGCGTCATAAACAGACTCACACGACGTGAAGTAACAGTGCTTGCATTGGTGCGTCTCATTCGGTCAGTGAGAGCGCCGGATACCCACCTCACCTCCCCCCTCCCCCTACCAAACTCCCCCTCCTCCAAGCACAGGCTGGCAACGCACAACAACTGGTGTTGCAAGTGTCTATGGACGGTATTGATCACTTAGCATCAGGTGACCCACCTGTTCGTTTGCCTTTTATAATATACTAGTGGACCCGGCGGACGATGTGCCGCCCTAATTATAAAAAAAATCCTTAACAAATTAAATACCGAAACGTTCCCCATGAATCGCTTTATCTACTGGTGAAAACCGCGTGAAAATCCGTTCAGTAGTTTTTGAGGTTATCGCGAACAGACAGACAGACAGACGTGTTAGGGAACTTTGTTTTATACTATGTAATGATATTGTAACAACCGGAAGCGCATCGTATCGCGCCACGGTACTGCCCACCGGAAGTTGTAGTACTAATGCCTAGTACTACCACCGGAAGTGTCGCCATAGGCAAGCCAAGCCATGCATCTACCCCACCCGCTAGTAGCGCCATCTAGCCAAACCTAAGCCACGCCTTACGGTGGGGTAGGGGTAGCCAGCTATAAAAGGCCGTGCGTGCTTCGACTCGGGGCGGATTGCCCCGTTGTCACGCGCACGAGGACGTTCCTTTTACATTGATTGCCGCGTTTTTTAACCGCTCGTCCTGCGCGACAATGCGTCGTAATAGTGAGTTCCCTTCCCGGCCGGAAACGGTGACGGGGAAGAAGAAAAAAGGCCCTTCTAAGGGCCAAACAGATGCCTCGTCTGCAAGACGATCGACCCCATGCTTGCCCACTGACACCGAAATCCCACATACATCGATGACCCATGCTACCCCTCAGGAGACACTCCTATCATCCCCCGTCTCTCAGACATCTCGGGCGCGGCAGTACGAGAACGACTGCGACGTTTTCGCCCAGCTGATTACAGCTGGGAGCCCGTCGGAGATGCTGAAGCGGTGGATAGCGCTGTACCTGCGCATCCAACAGGATGAGGACGAGGGCTACGAACCCAGAAAGCAGGATATCTCTGCCCTGAAATCTCCGCTAACAGGATTACTAGTGCTCCCAGAAATCCCTGAATTACAGATGAAACAGCTCCAGCCGCGCATAACAGCTGCGCGCCGCAAATGCGACGAAGAGCTGAAAAAGCGAGCAATTTCGAATTCTCCCGAAAACCAGACGGCCACGAAAAAAGCCAGACAAAATGTCGGCAACCAAGAAGTTCGCGATATACCCGTCGAGAGCCGCGGGGCGCCACAAGCGCCTGCAGCCTCGCTACCGACGGGCAAGCCCACGGAACCCCAATTGAAAGCAGAAGTTCCAGTTATACCCGTCGAGAGCCGCGCGGCGCCACCAGCGCCGGCAACCGTGCACTCGACGGAACCCCGATCTCCGACAGTACCCGATGTACCCGTCGAAAGCCGCGAGGCGCCACCAGCGCCCGCGTTAGACCAGCCCACGAAAACTCCAGTTTTACCCGTCGAGAGCCGCGGGGCGCTAGTCGCGCCTGCTGTGGCCTCGACGAGTAAACAAAAGGAAACTCGAGTTCCAGTTATACCCGCCGAAAGCCGCGGGGAGCCACCAGTGACTTCTTCAGTTCCTGAAATACCCGTTGGGAGCCGCGGGGCGCCACTAGCGCCTGCATCTGTATCGCAGACAGTGCCAGCGGAACCCCAAAAAGTGATGTCAGCTATACCCGCTGAGAGCCCCGGGGCGCCACATGCGCTTGCACCTTCGCAGTCGCAGCGATCATACGCTGCGACAGCGGCGACCCCGTCGACTATGACTGCCCAAAAAACAAAGACAGACAGAAATCTAACACCGGAGGGAAGCGCCGCGGAATCCGGCGACACACTACGGCAACGCTGCCCGCCGATCGTCGTCGAGAGCCTGCCCGACTGGCCAGAGCATTTCCGGCGGCTGGCGGACGTGCTGGGGCGACCACCGACTGCGCGCGCGCACGGACGCGGAGTACGCTTCCTCCCGATCAACACAGACGAGCACAGGATCGTAAGCGATTACTTTAAACAAGTGGAAGGGGTGAGTTGGTTCACCTACTCATCCCCCACGGAAAGAAGTCTCAAGGTCGCGATTCGCGGCCTACCGGAACATACGAAGCCCGAACTCATTACAGAAGCCCTCCGTGAGAAGGGCTTCCATCCAGAATACACCAGATGCATCCAGGGAAGAGGTGGAAGACCAGGGTGCATCTTCCACTGCTCCCTGATGAGAAAACCTGGCCTCATACCGGCTATATACGACGTAGACGAACTCTTGATGATCAAGATTACAATAGAAGCATGGCGTGGGAGGAGAGGCCTGGCACAGTGCCATCGATGCCAACTCTTCAGGCACTCCTCCCACCACTGCCATCGCCCGATAGCCTGTGTGAGGTGCGGTGGCCCGCACTTCGCCTCAAACTGCGACCGCCCACGCGAGGAAGCTGCGTCCTGCGCAAACTGCGGAGGGGCGCACACCTCAAATAACGCCCGCCTGTGCCCCGTGTTCCGCCGCGAGGCGCGCAATCGCCGAGCGGGGACCGTCGTCCGGACGGGTGACACCGGACGACAAGAGGAGCACGAGACCGCAGCGCCCACAATGGTCGAGGCGTCGGCGACGGGGAGCTTGATGGCCCCCGCAAACGACCCCGGCCAAAAGAGATATGCGAAAAATAAGAGAGCGCGCAAACAAAAGGGAGGAACCCGCGAGACGACGGAGGCGACCCAGCTGCCAAAATCGCCCGAGGACTCCTCCCAGGACGTCCTTATCACTGTCATGAAGACCCTAGCAGCCACAATGAATCCAGAAATCATACAACAGTTCCTGAGGGCCCTAGAAGCGCTGCAAACCGATGGCCAGGCCCCTCAGGCGACATCTATAACAGAATAGAAGCCATGTCGCCCAAAACCACCGCCAGATGGCGTAAACGAAGCCTAATCGCCCACCCGATCCGAGGGGGCGATTCATAAATCAACCCGACTCTCCCAGTAAGATGGGAGACGAGTGAGGCCACCGCTAGAGGGTTTAACCCTGGGACGGTTTCCCCGCACGCCCCTGCCGGGGCGCGCGAGATGATTGCGATGGATGGACTCGGGGCAGTCTTGCACCACATTAACGCGCGGTAGCTTTTGCTGGTTGAGCATTGATTTCGAAGCGGTTATAATTAACAAATGACGTACATATACACAAAGCGACATTTAATTTTACTTGTCCTTACAATATATATTAAAAAAAACTCACTATTGCATTTATAATATTAGGGTAAGCGAACATTTAAACATTAAATTTAAAATAGCCAATTTTAAATGACAATGTAGCCTAAGATGTCACATTACACCTACCTACACCTAGATATACTTTATGGCACGTTAATAGTGGTAGCAAGGTAGGTAGTGCTTAGACAAAGTCATATCACGATGCAATTGTTTCTTCACTAGAAACTCCATTGTATGAGCCGGAACCACATGAAATGCCGTTTTATATAGAATTTAGTCATTATCGCTTATAGTATCGAAAATAATTCAAGTACTTACATATATGTATTTACATTTTACAATATATTACACGTTACAATCATTTTTAGTGGAGGCATAGAGAGGAGTCGATTCCAGACATCTCCATCATTCACGTATTGATCCACTCTATAATAGCCTTTTGACACCAAAACCCGCTTGAACAAATTATTGAATATAAATATATCTAACTTCTTTAATTAAATGCCACAACGTTTGCAATACACGCTCCAGTCCATTACGTTCAACTCAGAAGTATAAACAACCGCATTACATTAGCGACAATTTTATTGTCGATCTATAAAATGCATTACCAACACAAACACGGTGAAAGCGGCCGAGAACTTTTCAATGGACCGCTCCATTGTTACTTCGAACAAGTAATGAATAATTATGTTGTTTAATGAAACAGAAATGCTTTTTTACATTTGTGTAGCTCAACATTGTTTCCATTAGCAATTCTGATATATAATTAAACTTCATTCAATGTTGTTTTCTCATCTCTTCTTCTTCTTACCCTTATCCCACCGAAGTGGGATTGGCACAACGTTGTCCACTCTCCTCTGTCAGATGTCATCACAGTACTTACACCTTTTATACATATATTATTTTCCACACAATCCATTTTTTTTCTGTCTTGCTTTACTCTTATATCCACCTTCATACTCAAGACTTTTATAGTTGCATAACTCTCATCTCTTCTCATAACATGCCTATACCATGATAAACTATTACTCCTCAATTTATCTGTCACTGGTACTATTTTCAAATTACCCCTTACATACTTACTTATATTCGCATACTTAACATTCGCATCTCTACAACATAAAATCTTTTCTCATCCATTTCTTTCGTGGCCTCGCATTCGGATCCATATAATATGACTGGTCTTATTAGCCCAGACACCTTTCGCTATTTCATCCTTCCTGCATTTATACTATTCCTTATATAAATCTATTAATGAACACAAAGTGATAGAACCTGTATGAAATTCGATCTCATAACCAACACTACCACACTATTTAAAATACTAAGAAACAGAACTCACATTGCAGTGTACTTAATAACTGCAAACAGAATTGTTCATTTATCACTTATTTACATGATATGAAAAATAATTTGTCATATGTCATCATGAATCCAGAATGCCTGTTATGTTAAATAAGTCTGATTTCATTTTGCTAAATTATAATTCGCAGTATTCATACACCTGCTGTATATTTATTGCATGACCATACGATTTCTCAGATGTGTAATTGTAAATTTTGGACTGAATCACACTTATGAATATAGGTCTTTCGCATGTGTATTTTTTTTAAATTTGGCGTTCTAAAGTAATCCAATAAGTTTTCTTTACAGAATAGGATACAGCAGTTGAAAATGAACGAAAAAATGTAGTCACGGTGTCGACACTGAGATCATTCTCGACACCGATTCTCGAGAATCATCATACGTAAATCATATCAGAGATCCTGTTATCTACTGTGAAATAGGAGTGAAGAAAAGTCATTTAACTGTGATAGTAATAGCTATAATTTACATTCCTTTCGTAGCTAGACGTAGTAGCCCGTTATTGACTGACCACAGTTAATACTGCGATTTTTCTAAAGACAGGTGTAGATGAATATCGACCGCAGTGAACAGTGAACAGGTAATATTCACCTGAATTCTAATCCAGATTGCTAGTTTCTACCAAAAAGAAATATTTTAATGTAAACGCAGAAATCCTAAATTAACTATAAAGAGTCCGTAGCGTTCAACTGCATTTGAAAATTATTTTAACAGACAAATGTACCAGTATTTTTCCTTAGATTTTTACAAGTAGACATTTTTAGCTGATTACATTCGAATCTGATTACTTCAATGCAACGACATTAAAATATAATTTTGGTAATAATAAACAATCAACTATCAAACCTCATTAAGACATTCTGGTATCTGAATATAGTTTATATCTATTTGCTTTGAAAATATTTGAGTATTGATTTATTGGATTTTGTTTAATCAAACTAGAAACTGTGATTAAAAGAAAGCCCAATTTGATCCTACCTCCTTGAGTAGTTTCGCAATATTCATATGATTATAAAACTTAGTGACTTGATAAACAGCCAAAACCTTAAAAACTCTAAATTATACTTCTATAAGAACCCGGTTGGAATACACATTTCAAATATAGAATCCGTGCTACCGTGACATTTATTGTAAGTATTATGAATTATAAACATGTCGGGGTGGAGATAAAATGGCGTCTATGTGAAAGTGTGACGTCATCCATAGTGACGTCATGGCTGTGACTTGATCGATCAGTTCACCAAGACCAATCGAATAAAAATATTAGTCGATACAGAAATGCAACACTGAATATAGTTACGGTGAATTATCTGTAGGTGTGGCTAGCTCAACTGTCTGAGCGAGGATGCCCAGTCTCTCATCGTTAGTTGCCTTATAAGGCATTCAACCAACCAAGCTGAATCTTGGGGGGTAAGGGGTGTCGAATAACATCTAAGACTTGAGACATCCAAGCCAACCTCACCTGAACCTGCTGAATAAAGAACGAGGCAATGGCGAAAGCGGGGTGGTAGGGTTTTACAGCCCGACTGGGTCGCAACCACCATGTACATGGCGAAAAAGCCCGTCATAGTGTTCGCTTCTGCAGGTCGCGTTTCGGGATCAGCCTGTGCATATCCAGCTCTTCGCAGGCCAGCATGACAGCGGCGACCAGCGATGGATATTGTCTCACTCGATGGTCGCCATTGTTTTTAGATTGTACTATGCTTACCATCAGGCACAGTGCAGTCATTTTGCCTTGCTACAATAAAAAAAAAAAGCTTTTTTTTTTTCGAACTGACTATGCTATTGACCTGGTAGGGTCTTTACAGCTTCACCGGACTACTAAGGCCAAGCGCTTAGGGCACTCAGCCGATTTTGGGTTTTAGGTAACATACACAAGGGTGCACGCACACCTCGGCTTGGGCCGAAATAAACCCTTTTGTTTCGTTCCACCCGACGGTCATTGACACTGCGCTTTAACATAGACACGTTTGTGTCTAATATCACAGATTGTGTATATTTTTTGTATTTTTCTAGATAATTAGGTCAAACATTAATCACCTATTTTTTTTAATTGATTCAGAACGAGAATCGAGTGCAAAATGTCCTCTAGAAATATTGCTACTGTCTAAACAGTCACCTGGTATATATATACATAAAATAAAATCTTGTAAATAATACGAGGTTATACAATAAAGGTATTGTCTATTAAAATTAGTACAAATTCGCCAACTATATTATTTATATACTAAAGCATATATATATCAATAAAATTAAAGTGTCATTTTCCGGGTAAATCTGCGAAACAGCAGAGTTTATTAAAATCAATTTTATACGAAACGTTAAAGATTTTTTTTTAAATTTTTTTATGGCGATCAATCTTCTAGATCATTACTGCAATTGTCGAGTAGGTCATTATATTACAAGTGTCTTGTAAAAATTTAAATGATTCAACAAGATGGCGGCCTTGTTAAAACTTTCCAAGGAGTTTTTGTGGCATCTCATAATTGCTCCTCCTTGGTATTATTTCCCATACACTTGTGCATAATAACCGAACTATATCACATAGAAATGCCACCAATATTACGAATACAGTCAAATAACACAAGATTATGAATAAAATATAAAAAATGTAAAATAGTGAGGAGGTGTGTACATTACCTTACCTTTTTTTTTAATTTGTAACTATGACACGTACGTCATTTACTATAACATGTAACGTGTACATTAGATATATAAATACTAATAGTATATCGAAAGGGATGGGATTCATCATCAGCAACATACCTGGAACTTTAACCTACTATATACCACCCTCAGTGCTCAGTAACACTATATAAGAAAGTATAGGAAAAAGGTGCCCGATTTTGAACATTTTTCATTGGTGCTCCGCTCCTATAGGTCTTAGCGTGATAATATATAGCCTTCCTCGATAAATGAGTTATCTAAAACCGAAAAAAATTCTCAAAGGGTACAGACGTTTTTCGCGGCGGCTCGACGATAACGCCGGAGAGGCCGCAGAGGGTCGAGATATTAAAGATCGCTTTCCCTTCGTGGGTGCGATCGAGGACTACTAAAACCATATCATATGGTTGCCGGGTGCGCGGAGAGCGCATGCGATGCACCTCACGGACAGGGATATCCTGCCCGTTGAGGTCATCGGAAATTTCGTCTGTCGGGATCTCCGCAGGGACTCTGCGGATGACTACGCGTAGGTGACGATCTTCTTCGAGCGAGTGGGTGAAGTAACCGAACTTGTTGTCCCGAAGGAAACGAGTCAGTTTACGATGGTCATTAGGGGTCGCGACCTTCACTTGAATGCCTACAGCGGTATTCACAGCGGAGGTGAAAAGAATTTTTGCTATTTCTAGCAGACTCAAAATTTCAACCCAGGACGCCTTGTCCTGCGCCCAGATCAGGGTGGGGACCCGGATGAAATATCTGGGACTCACCCTGGACGGGCGCTGGCGTTTCGGGCCCCATTTTGCGGGGCTCGGACCGCGAATTGGTGGGGCGGCTGCGGCACTCGGCCGGCTACTCCCCAACGTAGGGGGACCGGGTGCCGGGTGCCGCAGACTCTATATGGGAGTCGTGCGAGCGATGGCCGCCTACGGGGCTCCGGTCTGGGCCGACGCCCTCGGTGCCGCCAACGTGC